>JACXGM010021474.1:0-17235 GCA_016801145.1 Umbra pygmaea
ATGAAGATTTCATTTTTCAGCACAACCTGGCACCTGCTCACAGTGCCAAAACCACTGGTAAATGGTTTACTGACCATGGTATTACTGTGCTCAATTGGCCTGCCAACTTTCCTGACCTGAACCCCATAGAGAATCTGTGGGATATTGTGAAGAGGAAGTTGAGAGACGCAAGACCCAACACTCTGGATGAGCTTAAGGCTGCTATCGAAGCATCCTTGGCCTCCATCACACCTCAGCAATGCCACAGGTTTGCCTCCATGCCACACTGCATTGAAGCAGTCATTTCTGCAAAAAGATTCCCGACCAAGTATTGAGTGCATAACTGAACATAATTATTTGAAGGTTGACTTTTTCTTTTTTTTTGTATTACAAACACTTCTTTTATTGGTCAGATGAAATATGGTAATTCTTTGAGATAAGAATTTTGGGTTTTCATGAGCTGTATGCCAAAATCATCAGTATTAAAACAATAAATGACCTGAAATATTTCAGTTGGTGTGCAATGAATCTAAAATGTATGAAAGTTTGATTTTTATCATTACATTATGGAAAATAATTAACTTCATCACAATATGCTAATTTCTTGAGAAGGACCTTTATATCTGAAAAAAAAGAGACCAGTGCAAACATTTTCTTAAATCAATCTGATTGATGGCTTGTGACCATCTTCTTTTTCAAACAAAGCTGTGGCATGAAGACACCTAACAATGTGGAAAAAAAGTGGAGAGCATGCCGAGATGCATGAATGCCAATTATTATTATTATTATACAATTATTATTCCACCAAATGTTTATATTGATCTCTTACTCAGTCAACACATTAGTATTAATGGGAACTTATTTTCATTATTTGATGTCTGACCACTGATTATCTTTGATATTTTGACCAGCTGTTATTTTCTGAAAATAAATGCTCTGAATGACAATATTTTTATTCAGAATTTGGGAGAAAACTTTTCAGTAGTTTATGGAATAATACAAATATTTAAATTTGACCCAAACTCATACCTATCAATAGTTAAACCAGAGGAACCATTGTTTATGCAGTGGTCTCTTAATTTTTTCCAGAGCTGTAATGTGTGTCTCTTCAGTTCAGGGTCAGCCAACCTGTCTAATATATAGGCCAAAATAAAGAAACAGGGTCTCAACCTCCAGGGTTAGTATATATATTTTGTCCCCAATGTTCTCCCTGCCATTTCCGTGAAGTCCAATCCTGATTATAGCCTTGGTGCAGGATTGTTGAAGATCAAGACACGCTTACTCAAAACACATCTCGCAAAGTCACTCTAGATCTTCTCTTCACATTGCTTACTAAAGCAGAATGGTTTTTGCTGTTACGATTGAGCTTACAGTTGCCTGACTTTCCACAAGGAGTCATTTACTACCATTGTTCATACTTTCTTTATGCCCCATGTACATCGTACAGTTGCGGGCAGGGGTGTGGTAGAGGGGGGAAAGGAGATGAAGATTCAGGGGTTGTTGAGAGGGAGAGGGCCCTGGAATTTAATGTATAATGTAGGTTCTTTCACAGGGCCCAGAAATGCTAGCTATGCCCCTGGTTGGAGGACATTTCTAAATGCATTATTAACCACACAACTCCCCGAAAAAACTGAGGGACAGTTACAGAGACACCTTCACACTGGCCATCTTGCTCCAGTGATAAGGAAGAGGACAGCCATTCCATACACAAGGCACAGTCCTCCACAGCCATGTCAATCAGGCCTAGAGACGCTGTTGAAACATGACAGGACATAAAACATATAGAAGTGGTAGTTAGTATTGTGGGTGGTAAATATTACCAGAATCTCTGATGTCATGGCTAAACCATGAACGCCCAACCCCAGAATACCTTTTCTTTGCTTGTCTTCTTCTACAAAAACGGTCTTAGTTGTCATTATCTCAAACAACTTCTTCAATATGGTTCGAAGGTCACTGGAGTAGTTGCTTTGCAGCTGGTCCGCAACACCTGGTAAGGATTTGTTCATTATAGTGTCGCATCTCTTTAAGTCTTTTGATGCAGAGAGAGCTAAACAGATAAGCCAACAGAGCCAGATGTTGTAATGTATAACAATTTCAGGCTATAATTACTCTGAGAGCCTTCTTTACCTGAAATGCACACGAAAAGACGGTGAAGTAGGTCACTGCTGCTATTAAAATGAGATCGGATGTTGTGGCAGGCCAACTGGATGTCAGGATGATCAATCACCTCCATGTTTTTACTCTCCGTTTGATTGCTGGGGAAATTAAGTTATACTATATACAGTCCTGATCAGTGACTGTAAACTAAGCAAACAATATTAACCTTGTGTATTATAAATATTGAGTCGTTTAGTAAGTGTCACTAGAAGAATCAGTATACGTAACTGGTTTATAGCTTTGTAATTGTAGTGTAATGTGATTTATAATCTAAACTTCAGCAAGTTTAGGGCTTACCTGGAATGGGACCTGGTGTATTCTGAATCTGCCTTTACCACTCTGTGTTCAGCCTCCACATCTCCATGGATTCTCCACAAAGGCAGGGTTGGGTAGGCATCAGATGGTGGAACACCTCTTTGTCCACCCTCGGCCCATAGTGAGGAGATCTTTGGGCTCATTTCGTTCCCCTGTTCCCTAAGGCCCAGAGCCTTCTTAGGTGGCCCTCCACTTACAGGTAAATGAGGACAGCAGGGCACATCCATATCCTGAGCTGGAACCTGAGTTTCAGGAGTCAATCTAAAATAGGGATTACCATCTCTCTGGCAGCAGAAGCAAACACACGGGCTGAGGTTGCAGCACGTGGATGTGTCATTCAGAGACTGGGGCTCTGCAACCTCTTGGTTGTTACCATCTTTTTTCTCTTTTAACTTCTCCACCTTCTCTGTCCAGGTGGACAGTTTGGGAGATGGGGGATTGGGGATTAAACGTACAGAAGGTTTTCTGCCCCTTTTAATGTCTGCCAACTCTGACATATCCTCGCTCATGTTCTGGCTGAAAAGAGCCCCCGCATCTGGGGATGAAAGCCTGCTACTGCTTGGCCAGTTGTTGCTCCGCTGGTGGGCTGCCTCCACACACCTCCTGGACAAGCTGATCCGCGTTGAGGGGCAAGACATGTTCCTCCTCATAGTCGGATGTGGGAAATTAGGAAGGGAATGGCATCGCTTCTGTGTCCCGTCCACTTCATCCATGTGGAAGAGGCTCTCCTCTTCATCTCCACTTGACCCCACACCAGACAAACCGCCTGTCCTAAAACACCTCTGAGGGGAGACAATGGGGCTGGGGCTCCCCCTCCTCTGGGAGTAAGGAGATGAAGTCAGGCTAGATGTTGGAGACAGAAATTTTGACATCTCATTTTCCGCCTGGTAAAACATCATATTAAGCTGCTCCAACTCCCTGATGTCAAACTGCATGGAGGATGACATCGCAACCTCAGGATCCCACTCTACACATCTGAGTTTGCCTTGCACGGCTGGATCCTCCTCTTTTTCCTCTTCCAACTGCTCACTTGCCTGCTGAGGGTGACTTGACTGGAGGCTCGCCTCCTGCTTTGCATGCAGAACATCCTCCAGATGATGAGCCTGAAGAGCAACACTTGATGGGGACCTTGACCCGTTTTTTGCATGCATGGCATGTGCCAGTTGCTGAGTAATGGCTGAGTTTAGTATGGCTGACGAGCGGCGTCGGGCGCTCAAACTCTTTTTCTGATTCTCATTCACACAGAGGTTGCGTTCCAGAGCATAAAGCTCTTCTTCCTTGAGTGTACGTAGGAGATCCCTGTGCACGAACCATAAAGTTTGACTGATTTTTTATGCAGTATCTTAGCAAGACTAATGTCAACATATTGTCAAAACTATGCTTTCACTTGATTAGATACATTTAAAAACACATGATTTAGAGACATCAGAGAGGCTAATAAAATGGAGGTACTGTAACCTGATTTTCTTCAGTAAGGAGTGGAATGGGCGGAACAATTCAGACATGTCCTCTATTTTACCATCCAGCTTGATGGGGCCGTCTGGAAACACTATTAGACCACTAAACACATACTTGGCATTCAGTTTTCAGAACTTTTTGTGGAGTCGATTAATAAAACAGTGTAATAGCAATTATTGTTTAATTTTATTGACATGTTCTCAGAACACTCACCTCACTATGGCTAATCGTGGGATTGTAAACATGAGTGCAGGCTCATAGTCATCAATCATGTCTTGAGTGATATATTCTAGTTTTAGTGCCCTATAAGAATGAGTTTGATTAGGTTTACCATGAATAGGTCAGTACAACTAAGCTATAGATCAAAACAACTACAGGCATATATTCTCACCTGGACACTGTCTCACAGAACAGCACTGTAACATTCTGCTGGATTTCATAGTCTTGTAATGACTTTACTGGTACCATAGCTGAAACATAGCTGTTGGAAAAAAGGGAACAGAGGAAAAATGATACAAACAGTTTTCCTGAGGTAGCAAAATACTGAAAATACATTTTAATCCTCACCTGTACTCAAAGTCTGCGAAAAGGTGATCAAATTTTCGTAAGGCTTGCCGCATGTGCTCTGTATAGACATTCGGATTGCGACAAGCCTGGTCACGGGCAATGTTCCGCACTTCCTCTATACATCGCGTCAGGTCCTTTGCTAGAGGACGCATAGCCTCACTCTCTGACTCCTGGTTCATGATAATGGAGCCAGCAGCCAAACACTAGGGCAGGAGATTGACAGAATTTTGCTTTAATTTAGAGTACATGATCAGATATTCAAAATAAAGAGCTCGTAACAAACAATTGTTTTATTATTCTTGCTCTCCAACAATACTGTACTTCTGAAGTTTGAAAAAAATGAAGTTGTGCTACAAAGAACCTCAGCTCCAAACCACAGCTGGCCTTCCAAGATCTCAAGTTGGATCTCTTCTGGGAATTTCACATAGAAGTCTCTATTGGCTCTCTCGCCTGGGATACATTCATCCATGATCTGGTTGAGGATGGTCAACACGTTATCCTGTTGGAAACCACAGAGGATTTGGAATCCCATTGAAGAGAGTGCGTCACAAACATAATCTTAAACGTCACTAGTGATAGTTTAATAGTCCTACAGCCATCACTAAGAGGAAGTTATTATTGTGGGTGTGTCTGTGTCCCAAATCGTACCTAATACCTTAAGCAGTGCTCTGCTCGTGACTTGAGTCTTTATGGCTCCAATAAAAAGTAATGCATTTGGGACAATTGTTTACCTGGCAAGAGCGGAACTGACTGACCAACAGTGCACAGCGTTGGGGTTTGTTTTTGCCATTCAGGCTGTTGAGCTTTGCTGCAACCTGCCTCAACTCTTCATCCACGTGGTAAAACTGGGCAAGCAATTGTTGATCTGATTTCTAAAGACAAACAAATGAATAGCTCAATATTAAGTAATGTTGGGTTATTCTCTGCTGCTGTTATTGCTATTACTTTTTCACCATTGTTTATTTAATTTCCCCACCTAGCTTCTAAGTATTGATAATGTTCACAATACTGAGGTTACTTTGAATGGTATTCCTACACTAAATTGTTGTTTTTTTGGACTTGTGTGGTCCAATTGTCAAACTGCTATCTCCAGGACACATGCCTGGCTGTGGCGAGTCAGACCTAATGCTCGTTCCTTCACCAATTTCCGGTCCCATGAAGCATATAATGGTTTCTCAAAGAATAATGTGTACAGTTTAATTGCATCCTATTGTGTTGTATTACATTTTTTTATCAAAAGCCAGAGAAAGTAAATATTAGTAAGGTTTTTGTACGTGTAGATGTATTGCTGTTGAAAAGTGTAACAAACTGTGTCTTTATTACAAAACCATACATAATGACAACAGAGCCTTTACTTAGCTGAACAACCACTGATGGTTAATTATTTTTACTGCTTGTATATTTGTATTCAATACGGTATACTTGAAGTTTTCACATTCCTTAACATCATTATTGTTTCTCCATTCATCTAATATAATGAGAAACAAACCAAGACACTGCTACATTATTTTGTTTACTTAAATTACTTACAAATAATAAAGAGTTATGAGTTTTTCAATATGAATGTAATCTTCCAATATAGAGTATAACAAAAGACTCTCACCTTAGGTTTGTGAAGCCACTTTCTGAATCTGTTCATGTTTAAAAACAATTTGTATCTCTTTCAAATTATCTATAATTTCTTAACATTTACAAACTACAATGAATCCCAACATTTCTGTCAAAACTCTTCTGGAGATCTTTAAGGCAACAGTGCTGGACTCACCTCTAATTACACAATGATCACTGGAAATACCCCCATTCCCACGCTTTTACCTGACCTTACCTGCACATTACTGGGCGGGGCATAGGCTACCATGGCTTCATTTACAGATGTAGCCCAAGTCAAAATGTTTTCACTATTTCACAAAGCTGTAGTCGGATGGTTTCTGAAGAAAATCTGATATGAAATGATGAGATTTTATCTGATTGGTCAAAAATCGGATAAAAATATATAGAAATATATTTAGCTGCCTGTGTAAAAACAATCTTTGATCGTCTTTATTTTTTTATTTAATAAAATAGCCTTAAGTTACAGAGCTGAGTTATCCTTCTGCACTTTTGCTAAAGCCATTTTAGGGAAATGTCTCCTATTTTTTGCTCATAGACCAACCTGAATAATTATCCACAAACTTTTAAACAGTATCCAATCTACTGTAAATTCCCCCCATCCAATCACATTTGTTACCCAAGTCAACGCAGAGGGAGCTTGTTTAAACAATGGGTATGCAGGCCAATGTATTTTTGCACATCAATTTTAATGACTAGGCTTCTGACATCCCACAGCATTTGAAAATATGTTCTCCTATGGCAAATTACAAAGGATGTGTAAGTGTTAACGAATTCAAATACTTTGACAGACATTATTAATGGTCAGTATAATTTTGAAATCATTCGTTTTCTTTTTTGGTGGGAGAAATAGAGAGAAAGGACACAGACCGATGGCCGAGCCAGGACCTAAAACCCCATGAGGAGCTTAGACTAGCAGGATAAATGGGCAACTGTAAGGATTTGAGCAACTTTGACAAGGGCGAAATTGTGATGGCTAGATAAATGTGTCAGAGCATCTCCAAAATAGCAGCTCTTGTGGGGTGTTCCCTGTCTGCAGTGGTCAGTCAGTACCTAACAAAAGTGGTCCAAGGTTGGAAAAGTAGTGAACCGGCAACAGGGTCATGGGTGGCCAAGGCTCATTTATGCATGTGGCAGCTAAGGCTGGCCCGTGTGGTCTGATCCAAAAGACAAGCTACTGCAATTCAAATTGCAGAGGATTTTAATGCTGGTTCTGATAGAATGGTGTCAGAACACATTGCATCTCAGTTTGTTGCTTATGGGCCTGCATTTTTTTTTACAGCAAAAGGGGGACCTACACAATATTAGGCATACTATTATATATAGGTCATAATGTTATGGCTGATTGGTGTATACTTCAAGGACTTGTTTCCAACACATACAGATAGGCCAGGGGTGGGCCAGCTCGTCTTTTGATCCGGCCCACAAGGCATTTAAGAAAAAGAAACCCTTCAAAGTTGACGCTTGAGAGAGTCACAGCAACAAATCTCCCGAAGCATACATCCTAGAAACAAATGCTTGGTATCATTGGAAAGAGGGAGTTGCACTGCAAATAATGAATGTTCGGCCATGTGGGTTAATGAGAGCCGTAGATATCACGTCTCAAAGTTGGGTACTTTTTAAAGACAAAAGTCAGGAAGTGAAAATAACATTTCTTCAAGACGGTAGGAAATCACCCTGCACTAAAACAGATCCTTTTTTGGGAGGTGGTTGATGGCTGGGTTTTTAAAAACATATAGGGAAATAGTAACAATATGTAGGCTACTGTACATACAGTGTTTTATTTACTTTTTTATATGTCCCTTAAACTTCATCACACTGGTTCTCAAGACCTGGGGGCATGCCAATATGGATTTTACATTGATGTTCATCATGGTTTACTAATATCTTACAATAAATAACAAAAAATTAAACATACTTTTTATGACATAATGCATGAAAATCAATGTCACAAAAGTTTGGGTTTGACTTACTCTTGCAGCCAAGAGTCTTCTGAATCCAAAAGTATAAGGCACACTCTAATGCAGGACAAAGTATGACCCTTTCAGAAGCAAGATGTCAACATTTTGCCAAGCGGACTTCTGCAGCCTTTAACCTTGAAGGGTTCATTATATTTGAAAAATTATTTTTGACTTAAATTAATTTCCATATGCGCTGTTGTCTTGATTCGCTGGTGTCTGTGAGTACATTAAATAGTCTTGAAACAAACAGTAGTGATAAAATTCTGAGAAGTCAAACAAGGAAATGGTGTTACAAAACAAAACATTTATTTATTTTCTGTAAGATACACATGTAACTGTGTACGATGGAAAAAAACTGCGGTCTCTACTTACTAAAAGTAAGCCAATCGTTTGCATAGAATTTTTAGGTAGTTCCAGCAAGCACAATCTTTGTTGTATAGCTATCCTATACAAAGATGTGGCATGTTGGAAATTCTTAAAAATTGTATGCAAAAAGTTGACTTAAAACTTTTAGAAAAGTAGAGATGGCAGTTTTTCAGTGTAGGGGGCAGGGGTAATTTAATAAATTAGCATTTCCTATTTTTCCCGCATCGATAAAGAATGTGGCCCTTCACTTGGCTTCAAAAGCTCAATGTGACACTCAAGCAAAAAAGTTTGCCCACCCCTGTTCTAGCACCTGGCTTGGCTCTTCTATTTCTGGTGAGCCTGTCACAGAGAAACTCCATTTATTCCACAATGAGCCATGGCCCAGGCTCGGAGGTCAACCAAAGGATCCGGTATGCTCTACCCTTCTGCCTCACCTCAGGATGCCTGGATTGCTGTCCAAGGAGTAAAGCACTCCAGGAAACGGAATCCATCAAATGCTTTGGAGGTGCTACAACTGGGGAAGTGATTCAGGCTCCTGGAGGACCTGGAAGTGTACAGTGCTCCACTCACACTGTGCAGGGTCCCTTTGCCACATCTCCATTGCTGCCATCTCACCCTCAGGTGGAAGTGTCCAAGTTCACTCATCACCGCTCCTTGCCCACCGCTAGGCCGAAAGTCTCTGCTGACAGCCCCCCGCATCCTGCTAGTAGGTCGATCTCCCAGGAAAGGCCCCACCATTTACCAAACAAACCCATCAGTAGTGCTTTAGTTCCTCTGTTACCTGGGAGCTAGGATCCCTGACTTAAACTCCATGCTACCGCTACTCATGAGCAAGCACTCTACCCCTTCTACTGTCATTGTCCATGTTGGGTCAAATGAAATCAAACTTCAGTAGTCTGAGAAATTGAAAGATTTTCTCAGGCCCTATGGGGTAGATGTGAGAAATCTGTTTAGAGTTCCAATACAATACAACAAAATGTTTTGGCATATGAATCTGTTAGTAGAACGCTGGTTTGTAATGAAAATCTTTTAGAACTGTAAGGGACCAGGGTTTTGACATTTAATTTGGAGTTGACTTATAATTATTTATTTTTTTAACCTTTTTTTACCAGGCAAGTTGACTTAGACCATTTTCTCATTTGCAGCAATGCCCTGGGGAGAAGGAGGGCAGAGGGGAATTAATGAGCCAGTTGAGAGATAGGGATGATTAGGTTGCCATGATGGTATAAGGGCCAGATTGGAAATTTGTCCAGGGCATCGTGGTTAACACCCCTACTCCTACGAATTGGTCCATGTGATTTTTAGTGACCACAGAGAGTCAGGACACTCGTTTAACATCCCATCTGAAAGATGGCACCCTATGCAGGGCAGTTGTCCCCATCACTGCCCTGGGGCACTGGGAATGATCCTTAGTCCAGAGGGAAGAGTGCCCCCTACAGGCCTTCCAACATCACTTCCAGCAGCATCTGCCCTGGTCTCCAGGGACTAACCAGGCCTGACCCTGCTTAGATACCAGCAGTGTAATACAGGGCTCTATGCTGCTGGCAATATTGATTTCTGAATTTTTGCCACACTAGTATTGTGTTGTTTAAAAATAAATAATTAAAATAATTAAAATTTAAATAATTAAAATTAAAATAAATAATTAAAATAATTTAATAAATATTAAAATTCGAGGTCTGACAACCTTGCATAATTGTTATTGTGAACAGTTGTAATTTTTTTGCTAATAAATACTCTCAATGACAATATTTTGGGGTGGATTTTGGGAAACTTCGACAGTAGGTAAATGTTTTGGTTTAAACGTGAACCAAGCATGCGCAGAAGCTTCCGGAAGCTCTTGGAAAAAGTTGTGTACACAGCCCCTCGGTAAAAAATAAACCGATCGGTAAGGTACAGTACACTTTAGGTTATACTTTGATCGATCTAATATTACCGGTACCTAAGCCGTATTTTGAATAGTCTACTGACAGGTAAAGATGACTCGGGTTGTAATCTTATTTTACAAACAAGCTTGAATAGAACGTGTTAGCGTTGCTAGCAGCGAGCTAAGTCGAATGGCTTTGCTTTGTTAACTGCAGTACTGTAGCTAGCTACTGTAGCATATTACAGATGGTTCATGATGATATTAGCCATTGCGTTTATGATGCCAGATATAGTACAGTAATTATTAGGTGAACCCATGTCATGTGTTTAATAAATAGCGATAATGGCCATGTACAGTACTTAACGTAAAACGACATTGGCTTGATGAGCTGCTCTGCCCGACTTCGTCAGAGCAGATTTTATGGTTTACCAAGCTAAAACCTAGTGTTTACCATGGTATTGTGTTCATTTTGGTTTATGTTAGTTGCATTGGTAGTTTGTCATTTGTATGTTGTTTTAGTAAACGGCTTGTGTTCGCCATCACGGTGTGTTGCCATATATTTAGTGATATGTTAACTTTTAGTATCGTCAATATTGTTCTAAATCTAGTTAATAATTGTATTCAGATCTTCCTCAATTTCTGTTAATAAGGACCTTACTTTGCAGCATTAGAAGGGCCGCTTAAATGCATCCATTATGCAGAAACTGCTTGTGCCCAACTCGCTAAATGACTTGCCTAAGAATCAGACTGTTACCATGGGGCTCCATTGATAACCAGTCTTATCACGTTGTTAGAAAATTCATAATTAACTCAATAATCCATGTTAAATACTTACAGGTACTTTACCAGTAATGGGGGTGCTATTCTGTGTTGTTATCCCTTGGGCTATATTTCTGGTTTTTATTTTCAAACTCCTCACTTTCTTTACGGTACATCCCAAAAAATAGCTAATCATATACTCGCACACATGACTGGCAATGCACAAACAATACTGTAAAAAATGAACAATACAATTGTAGAGAAACTTAAAATACCAGTACGGTACCTTACTTCACTTCATTAATGTGTCAATGAAACCAACCAAAATCATTCATTTATTAAATTAAAAATCAATGTCTTTCAAATCAAGGTTTCACAGTCAATGTCACCTTTAAAGATTATTATAAATAACATTACCAAAATTAAACCAGGAATGAAATTCCACTTATTTAAGTTTATCTAAGTCGCAAAGGAACAATGTTGAGCCCTAACAGCACTTCCTGTTCCACTAGGGAATAAAATGATGTAACACGCATGAAATATCCCTTTGACATTAAACACCATGAAGATAACAAAAGAACTGGCAGATAAAAAGAGACAGATGGATGAGACCTACATAAATCTGGTAATGGCTACAAGAAGATCCACAAACGATTGAATATACCACTGAGCACTCTCAGGGAAATTATTACAACATTCAAAAGATCACGGGTAAAGGACGTATAGGCATTTTGCCCCCCACGATAGAAAGGAGGATGGTGGGAGAAGCAACAAAATCCCCAAGGATCACTGTGAAAGTATTGCACCTTGGGGTCACTAGGTTTCAAAAACCACCATCAGACGCCACCTCCACAACCACAGCCTCTTTAGAAGGGTTGTCAGAAGAAAGATATTTCTGACCCTAAGACACAGACACATGCGCTTGGAGTTTGCCAAACATCATTTAAATTATGACTGAAAGAAGTTGCTCTGGTCAGACGAGACCAAAATTGAATGTTTTGGTCAGAAAGAGCATTTGCATGTTTGGGGTCGAAACAGGGATTCTTACAAGGAGAGGCACCTCATACCCATGCCATGATGAAATATGGTGGTGGCTTAGTGATGTTTTGGGGCTGTTTTAATTCTAGAGGTCCAGGGGCACTGGTCAAGATTGATGCCATAATGAATTCTACCAAGTATCACGCAATTTCGGCTGACAATCTGGTTGCCTCTGCCAGAAGGACTTGGCTGTAGGTGGACTTTCCAACAAGACAATGACCCAAAACATACCTCAAGAAATGGTTCCTTGACAACAAAATCAATGTTCTGCCATGGCCATGTCAGTTGCCGTACCTCAATGTATTCAAAAACCTGTGGGCTGAGTTGAAGAGGGCAGTTGATAAGTGCAAACCCAAGAATGTGGAGGATCTTGAAAAGATCTGCATGGAGGAATGGTCCAAAATCACTCTATGCTGTTATCCTTGGAAGAAGTGGTTGCACTAAGTACTGAATAAAGAGTGCCTAAACTTATCGAACCTTGATTTTGGTCAAATTTATTTTTGTGTTAAATAATTGTGTAATTGAGTTTGTTTTGTTCCATTGACAAAGTACAGTGTTTCTCACATGTTGGTATTGTGAGTTTATCTCTGTAATTATATTTATTTTTTACAGAATTGTTTGTGCATTGGGGTGCCATAAGGGGTGCCAGTAATTTTGAAGCCCACTGTAAATTATAGTAATTTAGCAGACCCTCTTATCCAGATCAACTTAAAGTGAGTAGAGGGACATCCCTTTGAGCAAAAATTGTTTTACAACATTTCTCCCACTTGGGAGTACGACCAGTAACCTTTGACCAGTTTCAGATGGTTCTGGTTACTGGTAGTTGTGCTAATCGGATGTGACTACATGCTTTTTAACATTGGTTTATTTCTCTCTCCAGATAATTATTAAATTGGTCTTGAAGTTGAATTGGAATAGATGTTGATCTGTCGGTGTGTCCTATAGCCACGTGATATTTGTCCAAATTTCTGTCCCCTGTTTCCCATCACAATATGAGCAGTACAGTAAGTCCTCAACCTTACACAGCTGTGTGATCACACTACAACACACTTTCATTTACACATAGCCATAGTGTCACTGGAGTCTAAGATGTTGTGTTTTGTGATAGATACAGAGGAAAAGAAGGACTGGAGTATCCTCAGCTTCCAGACGCACGACCAAGAGTCGGCGTGTTGCTGTCACCAGTGTGCGGCCTCGTGCTGCAGTAGCTGCTGAAACCATTGATATGCTTGGGAACAGCAGGAATAGCGGTGAGCAGAGCCATAGAGAGAAGAGTTGCAACAGTCATTGATTTCTGGAACTATTCGAGGGTGGCGACACTCCCATTGGACTCCGTTGTGCGCTTTTTCCGCCCACTTCCAGGGTATGCAGCCTCGAATAGTTCCAGAAATCAACAAGTGTCGCCACTCTGTTTTCTCTATCACTCTGACGTTAAGTACCTGTGACTTTATTTCTTCACTGTAATTTTGGGTGATTATGAATATGTTTCTAACTTGTCGTTTGGCTGTGCAGATGAGGAGGTGGTGGACTTAACATGTGAAGGTTCTGAGCTGCCTGTGGTAGATTTAACCAACAATGACTCTGTGGTGGTAAGTTATGGGAGATGGATGTATGCAGTTAGCTATGTAGATATTAGCTGTTTTTAAAGTACTGATAAGAAAAAAAGCTGTTGTCATTGTTGTAAAGACTGAAATGTTAATCTTTTGTTGTTTCTATTTTGATATTGTCCACCACTGCCTGATTGCAAATGGGATACAAGGTTGTTGATGAAGGTAAATGGTAGCTTTTTCACATTTTACAGCTGTTATATTTTCAGGGGTCACCAACCCTAGTCTTTGAGAGCTACCACCCTGTTGGTTTTCACTCTGCACATAATGTAGCTTCATTCAGCTTATCAACCAGCTACTGGTAATTATTAGAAATAGCTGTGCTAGTTTTGGGTTGGAGTGAAAACTTACAGCGTGGTAGTTCTCCAGGACCAGGTTTGGTGACCCCTGATTTAGACGAAGAATATGTGCTGGCCCTTTAGAATGAGGTGTACACTATAAAATATGAATGTACATATGTCTTTTGCAGGACCTCAGGGCAGACGTGGCGCTGACAGTGAGAGTTACGTACTGAGTAGTGATGAGGAGGATATTAATGGGGGCCTCAGCGATGATCTTCTGTCCTCCCTTCAAGCCAGCAGTAGAGCTAGGTAAAAACCATAGAAACGGAATCTATAGAAGTAACACACCCATGCAAATAAATGTAGCTGAATGGTCAGAGCTTAATAACGCTTCTATAGATTTGATATCTATGGTAAAAACTAAGCCTCGTAAACTCACATTAAACTGTTGTCTAACCCACTTTACTATAATATTTCTGTTTATCATCTGACCTCAACATTGATACTTGAAAACAGAATGTTGAATTGTACTGTTGTCCTTAGGTCTACCCCAGGGACGGTCAGCTGCCCAGTGTGTATGGATGCATATGCTGAGGTAGGAGACGAATGGAACTGTGTGTGACTGTTACTATGAGAACTATTTCTGTAATTAATTTGTGATTACCCAAACACAATTTTGTCTCCTCAACTAAGATGGCACCCTTTTTTTTCTTCCTTTCAGATAATTGAAAGTGGGAGGCTAGTGGTCTCCACAAAATGTGGCCACCTGTTTTGCAGTCAGTGCCTTCGTGACTCACTGTCGAGAGCACACACTTGTCCAACATGCAGAAAGAAACTCACCCACAAGCAATACCATCCCATATACATCTGACAATATACATCAAACATGCATACGACCATCGGTATCACCCTCAATAAACCTCTAACTTAATTACGCCTGGGTTTTCCACTGCCACCTTTTGGAAATAACAATTTTCTCCATGAACATGTTGTTTTTCTGCTATGAAAGAGAAAAGAGTATAGGTACTAAAGCCAACACACATTCACTTACCGTTTTGCCATTTTATTCCAGCAAATTTCCTGGAATGGTTGTCATTGATTTTATTCTAATCAGTCATTCTAAACGGTCAAAAAAGTAAGCCCAGAGGATCATGCTGTTTTACTTAAAGCCCAGACTTAGAACTGTATTCTTCTCTAGAAACTTTACTTTTGTCTTTCTATTCCTCTTTCTTTCCCTTTTTTAAGAAGTCACATATTGTGATGTTTTGTTAAAAAATCACATCTGAATGGCACTTTGACAATGATGAAAAGACAATGGTCATTATTAATGCCGAACATGTGGATGCCTGAATGTTCGGTATTGTATGAACTTTGTCATCACCATTGTTGTACATATTGTATGTGTGGTTGTATATATGGTTGAAGGATAAGTTGAGCTTAACCTGTGTATGTTTCAATAAAATTGCTGATTATGGTAAAATATTGTGTTTGAAGTATGGACTGTATAGATAAGACCTAGATCTAGTAGGTATTTTAATTATTCATGCTGATTTGCTAAAAAAGTTTTCATTAATTATATTTTTTCCATTGACTTAGTAAGTAAAATAAAATTCCAAAAAAAATCATTGTGCATTTAATGTCATCAGTTCATTGTTAACATTTTAATGAGACTGTTGCAGGAAATTTAACTTTTTAAAGAACTTGTCTGTTGTGGCACGCATTCCCTCATGCGTCCACTAAGGGGCAGTATCTTTTTGCATACCGTATTTCAATAAGCCTAATCATTTAGCATTTTAGCACACTATCAAGGTTATTAGTAAAAAAAATGTTTATGTAATAACACAATAGGTATTAAGCTAAATTATATACTTTACAATCAAATGTTTAACCTAGTTTGATTAATAAAATAGATATAATCTTGAGGGATTCAATTGTAAATAAAACATAATGTTTTTTATGGACAATTACTATCATCTTAGGCTTCGTTCGGACAGGCAGTTAAAACTTTTCCCTTTTTAATCATATTCCTATTAATTGTTGGATCAAATAATCTCTGAAAATAAAGGATTTGATTCCTGAGTAGACCGTTTAGTAAACTAAAGATAGTAAAATTATTTGACTGTGAGGTGATTCTACACCGTTTGTGGTCTACCGTGTTTTAGGTTTTCAGAGCTAAGTTTTTTGGGGGGAATTTGTTTTGACATTTTTTTGTGACCTGACCAAGATTAAGCGCATTTTTTTATTATTTTAATTTCACCTTTATTAACCAGGTAAGTTGACTAAGAACAATTTATTATTTACAGCAACGACATGGGAGCAATTAGGGTAAAGTGTCTTGCCCAAGGACAACGACATTTGGCTCAGTCGGGAATCGAACTGGCAACCTTCTGACTACAGGTCTGACTCCCTAGGATCAATGATTATGCAGGTTCCTATTATGATTTACAGTGGATGGTGTGCATGGATTTTTCCTGGACCCAGCTTAAACCTTGATGAAAAGTCCCATCAAGAGTAAACAATTTTTTGATAATGTATGTATATATTTGTAAGTATGTTTTTGTATGGTATACTTTGTATTGTTTAGGTGTTTTGTGTGGGGTTGGTTTTGGAGGAGGTGGGAGGGTACGGATGGGTAGTGGGGGTGCATTTATATTGCTAAAAGATTTAAAAATCTTGACCAAAAGGGTAATTGTCCGATTTTACAAGGGGCTTGATTTTAGTCAAACACCAGGAGGGACGCCATAAATCTCTTTACATTCATGTTTCTTCCTAATGTATGCATGTCAAATGTGGATTTTAACACCCAAACCATATATTTGTATTAATTAATCAATGTCTCCATTTGATTATAGCGGTAATATAAATTATTAAATAGATTTACACTACAATCGTTTATTGTAATTCATGTTTAATGTCTAATAGTTTAATTATTATGATTTTATCAACAGAACGTTCTTATAGGCTTTAAGAAAGAGTTAATTTTAAAATGTGTTAAGCGGTCAGATACTAGGGTTACTCTGATTGGATAAAAGTTCCGAGCTGGGACGGACCGCGGTTCCCACTCCACTGTTTGTTTACCGTGGTAAAGATAGTTTGATGTTCGATATTTGACAGATTTTCGGACATTCAAAGCTCAATAGCATGCAAACGATATAAGCTGGAAACCTTGTTTTAGTCTATTTTAAAAAGAAAAAACGTTTACAAGACTGCACAGGTCTTCTTTTCCCGATTCTAACCGAAGATAGACAATAAGACGAGATATTATTTGCAGC
>JACXGM010021475.1:5303-17335 GCA_016801145.1 Umbra pygmaea
GGGGGGGGGGGGGCTCTACCTAGGTGGGTCCAGGGCATTTTTTTGAATGTTTTTGAAAAATAAACCATTAAATGGCATTTTCTGGAGAGTTTTGTGCAAAGAAATTGAGAAATCAAGTCTTACATGGTATGTGCAAAACTGCAAGGTTAAGAGCCTATATTTTGCACGCACACGCCACACGCCACACACACACACACTCTCTTCGAAGCTGCCAGCTTGATAACAAAGTATGTAGATTTGTTTAGGATCCAATGGGTGCCTCATTACAACCTGTATATTATTAAGGTATAAGAATGATGAAAACACTGGTTAGTTGTACAGTCAACATATGGATTTATAATTTGTGTTTTACCTTTATAATTTGGATTTCACATTTCATACAAATTCTTTCCATAATGGCTGGTATGAAAACACCTCAGTATTAGTCTGCCTTTTGTTACAGGTCAGGTGGTCTGAAGATCTCCTCCTTGCAACGTTTAACAAATAGTCAAATGTATTCCTTATGGGCAATGATTATTTATGCTTTCCTTTACCTGGTCATTTAGGTTTTAATTAAAAACTTCCCAAATCGGATGAACCCAGTTTTGTACTTTTACTTTGGACTATTTACAATGCTGAACATTTGACACAATGTGTTAAAGCAATATTAACAAACTAAATGTGCTTTCCCTTATTCATAGTTTTAAGAGTATGGTGATTTGCCTGTCTCATTGGGGGGAAATGCCTGGCGCCGCCCCTAAGCAGGTGCCTCTCTCTCCGCCCAACACCTCAATTCTTCCTCAAACGTGCATCTATTTCACTTCAAACACTCGCTTTACTCGCGCGTTCTATTCGCTTTAGACAGGCGAGTGGATTTAAATTGTTCAAGCTTCTAACTAGATGCGATAGAAGCAAATATCACGCTCAATTAGCGTTTGGTCTGAACGTAGTGTAAAACCTACCTTGATGCGCGATGCGGGAGCGGTGCGCGATGGTCGACTGACAACGAGATTAAGCAGCTGAACAAGAATACGGCCGTGTTCGGCTTGTTCTCATCTCAGCCCCGCCAAGACAAAATAGACATGCCATTTAAAAAAATATTTCATTTATTGTCAGAAATACCATGTTTTCAAAAGCATCACTTTCATCAAATTTTATGTGACATATTTCCAGTAGGCAAGCAGGCTTACGTGCCGGAGCTGAGCCCCGGCCCAATTTAACCACTGGGCATGAGGGCCCGATGTCCTCTAGTGAGACCTATACTCACAGCCCAGCACTGTGCAGCTCGATTGGGATTTGCGCTAGAACACCAGAATTTGTAGGTCCGCCATTGATTCCCTGTTCGCCTGCAACATCGTCCAGCATTTCCAGTTTGGTGGTGGGTCAGTAGTGGTCTGGAGAGGCATATCCTTTGAGGGTCGCACAGACCTCCACGTGCTAGTCAACGTACGCCGACTGCTGATAGGTACCAGAATGAATCCTCAGACCCTTGTCAGACCTTACGCTGGTGCAGTGGGCCATGGGTTCCTCCTGGTGCAGGACAATGCCCGGCCTCATGTGGCCAGAATGCGTAGATGTCATAGACTGGCCCTCACGTTCCTCAGACCTGAATCCAATTTAGAAACTCTGGGCATTATGTATCGGTGCATCCGATGCCGCCAAGCGCCACTACTGTCCAGGAGCTCACTACAGCCCTGATCCAGGTCTGGGAGGAGATCCCCCAGGACACCATCTGCCATCTCATCAGGAGCATGCTCAGACATTGTCAGGACAGGATACAGGCACGTGGGGGCATACACACTACTGAGTCACATTATAAGTTGCCATGATGAAATTTACGCAAGTTGGGAACAGCCGGTAATTTCAATTGTTCCCTTTGATTTCCAGTGTGAATTTTAATCCAGACCCCATTTTGTAATGATGGGCAAACAAACCTTCATTGCTGTTCTTCTAGCAGCAAAACATGCTGACAGCACTCAGGATTTTCTTTTTCAAAAAGGCCATTGTTGGAATGCCTTGCAGTGTTAAATTTCAATGTGGCTTTTATTTTGAAAAAAAATCTGAGTTAGTGCTGTCAGCATTATATCCTCCTGCTAGTAGAATAGCAATGAAGGTTCATTTGCCCATTACTACCAATTGGTTGTTGAGTTTGGTTTCCATTGACCTTTGTTAAGTCATTTTGATCTCAATGAATTAATAAATGTTACAATAAAGATTTAAATCGTTAATATATTTAGTTGAGACACAATCGGATCAGTGTTCCCTTACATTATTTGAGCAGTGTATTTTAACAGGTCAACATCCTTAATAACAATCCCTATGACAAGTTATATAGGCTAACTCTTTCATGTTGTTTTTATTCTCACAACAGTTACTTACCCTTTGAGCCTTCTCGTGCTCTTCTCGTGCTTTCTTTACCCTGTCTTTTTTCTCCTTGATCTCTCGCTCCTCCCTCTTGCGCTCATACTTGCGCCTGTGCTCAATAATTTTGTTGGCCTGAAGAGAGAATAAAATATACAGTTAAGTCAGACCTTCGTACGCTGGTCGACCAGACAAGCTTTGAACAGCTCTAGTTTTATTAGCTGGCTACCTTGGGCTGGACTTCTTTCAGCATGGCACTGGCATCTTCATCATAGTCCAGTTTACAGGCTGTGGCCAGATCCTTTGCTGCCTCCTCCCAGTGTCCCAGTAACCTGCCACACAGAAGAAGCAGAATTATACTAGATTGGCTCAGAGGTTAGGGTGTCAGACATGTAGTTGGAAGTTTGCGAGTAAAATTCCCGGCTGTGCCAAAACATCATTGTGTACTTAGGCAAGGCACTTTATCCTAAGTTCCTCCAGGGAGAATGTCACTGTACTACGTACTGTAAGTTGCTCTGGATAAGAGCGTCTGCTACATAGAAATATAATGGATAGAAAGGCCATTGAACTGCTTGCCGTGGTCATTCGATTAGTACAAAAAGTGCAGAGTGTTGTTAGTTCTCATGGTGACAACATGCAAATTGGTTTAATGCGGAAGTAGGCTAGATCTTTGCAATGGAATGGTACACATAAAAATGGCTGCTGCTCTAATCATTTTGCTACATTGATTTGAATTGGAATGGCCTTTCTATCCATTCCATTTCTACGGTCTGCTAAATGATTAAATGTTATGTTAACAGTTAGGATAAGGAATGTTCAGGCAACATACTTGTGAGCTTTTCCTCTCCACTTGTAGGGTTGTGCAGAATCTGGGTTAATTTCAATAGCTCTGTCGCAGTCCCTCTTAGCGGCGTTGGGTTTCTGCATCCGAATGTAGACGCTGGGAAACAACATACACCAGTGAATATGATTTAGAATGCTAAATGATCATGTACTAATCCACATTGTGTAATAGAGCATCAAGTCTAGGAGTAGAACTCACCTAGCCCTCTTGGCATACATGATAGCTACACATGGGTTGAGTTTGATTGCCTCAGTAAACAGGTCCAGGGCTTTCTGTAAGTCACCTGTAAATGACAGCACAAAAACTTTTACAACCATTCATTTGCTGCAAATAAGAAATGGTTTGTAGTACATTGCCTGGTTAATTAACTGTAAAAAAATATGCATTTTTAAACTGTCTCTGATGACCTATGAAGTCAGTGAAATATCAATGCTATAAAACAAAAATCAACCCACCTTCTCCTAACGCGTCAATAGCCTCCATTTTCTTCTCATTGGCCTGGTCCATCATTTCTTCTGTCACCTAAAGAAGACAATCCTTTATCTTTTGAAATGTCACATTGTCTTCTGCTCAGATTTTCAAGCACCCACGGCTTGCATGTTTACTGCATGTCTGATTGGTTCCCCAAAAAGTAAATTGTTTCATTTTCCTATCCCTATACACACACACAACTACCACCTAATTTGTCATTCATATAATACAAGTATTCTCACCTCAAGATTTTCAAAATCTCCCATCTCCTGAGGTTCATCTGTGTCTGGCTCAATCACTCCATCTTGGTCAATCTCT
Source organism: Umbra pygmaea (assembly GCA_016801145.1). Classification (NCBI taxonomy): domain Eukaryota; kingdom Metazoa; phylum Chordata; class Actinopteri; order Esociformes; family Umbridae; genus Umbra; species Umbra pygmaea. The sequence continues at coordinate 9,277 of JACXGM010021475.1, forward strand.
GAAAAAGCAAGGTGACTCATAAGGACATCAGAACGTTGGCAGAGGTTATGAAACACTCCTGTTACATTCACAGTAGCTGAATGTAGATGAAGGAAAATGTTGGTGAATCTCCATAGAATTCCAGTTTCCTCTGTGTGCAGATCTGCATATTATACTGTTCTGTGGATACCCGTTCTGCCGATACTTTTCTGAGCTGTCAGGTATTGTGTGTACCCAAGGTTCAGTAGCTACTGCTGTCTAATGAACCGGATAAAAGACCAAACATTGCACCTCTAATTTAATTACTGTATATGTAGACTAAGCATTGGACTAACGGGGCAATTATAGGGTCTGCAATTATGCATTGTTCATTGATGTTTTGTCTTCACTTTAGTGCTGAATATTAATGCAAATGTCACACACAGCATTTAACATTGCTTGTTGTATCACAAGAGATCACCAACAATCCTAGTTGACAGAAATGTCTATGTTGTGGGCGGTTTACGTAACTCATACCATTCAGTTTGGGATGCCAACCCAGTTACCATGTCAACACAGCTGTCAGTGCTGCAGACTAAATCAACATGCTAAACTGGCATTGCCGAAACCATGTCAAGTCATGGTTCAATTTAAATGGTCTGGCAGTCAAATGTACTTTTATTGTCAATTGCAACTTCTACCTGCACAAGATATTGCATCCAAATTGATTTGTGACAGGTTTATAATATTTTCGGTAGAATAGTTTCCTGATTATGTAACTTGCACACAGAAAATAAAATTCTTATTGCTTATTGTTACACAGGTTAACAGATGAAATGGACCTGTGATGGCTAGGTTATGTATTGTTATGGAAGTCTGAATTGTTGTTTCTGCAGGACAATAACCCTTTGTTTTGTGTAACAATTTCCTTACAAAATGACAGAAACGCTGGGACACTATTTGCTCCCATGAACGTACCTAGTTCACTTTCATCACTCTCAGAGGGAATATGGGGTTCAGGAGCAGATGCAGGTGGAGGAGCTCCAGCACATGGACACCCGCCCTGTGAATTAAAACGATACCTAGAATATCATCTTATCCAAACAGACTTGCAGGAAGTGTGCTTCATCTTAATGTTGCTAATACAGTATTCAGGGAGACAGTATTCAAGCAAAGGGTCCAATAATGTACATGTGTGAGTTTTGGACTGTTAAGCCATTTATACCTTGCAAGAAGAGTCCTTTGGAGGGGCTTCGGGAATTGTAGCTCCCATTCTGAAAGACACAGAACTATCTTATCACTCTCCAATACAAGCATTTCTATAGTGTCAACTGCTGCCAGTGCATGTTACAGTAGTTCTAAATAGTGATAGACCGATATTTGCGTTTTTACGTGTATCGTTTTTATGCAGCTGCTGCGTTCACTGATTTTCCCAGCATTATTTACAGACAGGCGTTCACACAGGCAGCTCTGTGTTGCTAGAGACGCTACAGTTCACGTGGAGACCATGCACTATCGCTTGTTCTACTTCACTTGTTCTTACTATTTGTTAAATATTGTTTATCTACTTGTTCTTACTTGTTCTACCTCACTGGTATTTACTATTTTTGTTCAATAAATGTTACTTTTTTAAATTGAGACTTGTAACATTTGTTATCATCGTGTTATTTTTATGTAAATTGAGGGAGCAAATGCGGTATCGGCTCAAGTAAATCGGAAGCCTGTGTCGGTAATCGGCTAAGGCTGATGAAAAAAATCGGTATCGGCACAAAAATCCATATCGGTCGATCCCTAGTCCTGAACTTCAGGCCTCATGACCTAGTATACTGCTAGTGTTTCATTCTAGTCCTCTATTCAGTGACTCACTTAGACATGGACTTTCAGAGTTGAAAACCTCTGCTTAAGTAGGGTATCTAGAAATGCACGTTTGTTTTTAATACAAAAGCGAAATAAGAAAAAGCACAGAGAGTAGCCTGATATACAGCTATGGTCAGTGGGTGTGTCTGCGGCATTTCTCTTCAGGGAAGTTGGGAGTTGAACGTAGTCCCGAATTGTAAACTATTCAATTCATATACGAGAATGCAATAACAATGACTTAATTGACTTAACGGTAACACTATTCATATTAAGATTATAACGCATATTTGAAACAAGGATTGATCCGACTTACCCTTCCAACCAGGCCCGGAGGAACCTGAGCTCGGGCAAGTGCAATATTGAAGGATTTGAATCACACAGCTGCACGAAGGCCTTCAACTCATGCACTTTCCGCGGGTCCATTATTGGTTCACAGTTTCAGCAATACACACTACAGATAAACGAAGTAGGATAAAGTATAAATTAAATCAGTTCAAGTACTGCCTAAGCTGCTAAAATTAACACTAGTAGCGTGCACATTTGTAGCTAAACATGTTTACGCACGGAATACTGTGCACAGCTAGATTTGTTTATGTCAAATTAGGCTAACTAGCTGATCCAGGCATTAGGTATCTCAGACAATGTAGTGTCACAGGGCACGTGCACCAATTCCAGCAGATATGTAGTTAGCATGTTGAGTAGCTATAGCTAACGTTGCTGTTAGCTGCAAGCCGTAGAATATTCTGGAATTCAGTCGAGCAAGCCATGGGTTATTCGAATACACGGCAGTTGAAACAACCAACAACATCAAGTGATTTCCAAAAATCATATTATAAGTGTAAGCAAAGCTACCTGTATTAACAGTGTAGTCTTCAACGACGGGAAGTTTAGAGTAGAGGAGTGCAAACAAGCCTCCACCAAAACCACTTCGAATCGACTCGATGCTGTGTGGGTCCGTTAATTTTACGCAGGCGTTGTTTAGACGTGAAACATGGCAAACAAACAAGCGAGGTCCTTCGTAAATAGAACACGTCGCAAGCGAAATAGGTCATATCTATGTGATCCAATGTAAAAACGTAATTACAGTTCTTCATCCACCAATTGTAAGGATGGACGTAAAGGGGTGGGCGTTGTTCGGTAGCGGAACGTTGCAGAAATAAATATCAATACACCCCATTAATCCGTTTTACAGGTTAGAAAGCTGTGCTGTTGCAGAAAAGAATAACACGAAAATCGCAAATTGATCCATTCTACACGTGAGAAAGCTGTTTCTACCGAAAATAAGAACGTTAATCAAATTAATAAAATGCTGGTTTTACAGAGCACGTTCTATATGAACGTTCAGCAATGACGTTCAGTGACAGTGATATTGCGTCACTTTGAACGCGTCTCACTCACCTCAAGCTGTGCAGAAAAATACAGTGCGGGCAGAAAAGCAAATGTCTTGACAAATACAACCACATATTTGCACGTGGTGGTGTGTATGAACTGTATGAATAGGTATTAATTGATTTGATTGTTATACCGATGAGCAAAGTATGTATATTTCATGTGTTACCTCAACATATTGCTACATTATTTGCGGTCATGGTAAAAGTGGGAGTTGACTCAGACTGTCACTGTTAGTCTGACCAATTTGCAACGATGTTGAAATCGCCTATTTGGAGCAGGTTGGTGTCACGCGCTAACTTTTGCAATCCAAGTGAGTATACCCGAAAACGTATGTGTATTTAATATATTAAACTCGAGATAATTTCTTTGTCCATTTAATTTACCCTATCCAACTTGTTTAACAGACATCACCTTTACAAGTTAGAAGACAATTAACACAATGTTGTTCCACAAATCTATGTATTACTTTAAATTTCCATATACAGTTGTTATTGGTTTTTATGTCGAGCTAATTGAATGAAGATACTGGAATAGGTAGAACATCTTTGAATACATACTAATTTTCCCTAATAAAAACCTATTTTACGCTGTCTGCAGGTCGGGTGTGGTGCCTATACCGGAATATCTCAGTTAAAACACAGGGATGGAAACCAAAGAATATTCCGCCCAGATACCTTGGCCAGCTAAGCCCCTTCACTCATCCACACCTCTTAAAACATGGCAAGTGTACTCAGGGCTCATGGAGAGAGTGACAGCGAGATCCTCCGAGTGGGAGCAGTGAGTTTGTGTGGCAGCTGTGTGGCAGCTGTGTGGCAGCTGTGTGGCAGCTGTGAGGCAGCTGTGAGGCAGCTGTGAGGCAGCTGTGAGGCAGCTGTGAGGCAGCTGTGAGGCAGCTGTGTGGCCAGTTAGTTAGCCAGCAGCGTAGAGCCCAGTATTGCACTGCTGGTGTGCTTATAAAGCTAAGCAGGGCCGGGCCTGGTTAGTCCCTGGATGGGAGACCAGTGCTCCTGGAAGTGGTGTTGGAGGGCCAGTAGGGGGCAATCTTCCCTCTGGTCTAAAAATCATTCCCAATACCCCAGGGCAGTGATTGGGACATCTGCCCTGCGTAGGGTGCACTCTTTCGGATGAGACGTTAAAATGGGTGTCCTGACTCTCTGTGGACACTAAAGATCCCATGGCACTATTCGTAAGAGTATTGGTGTTAACCCCTGTGTCCTGGACAAATCCAATCTGGCCCTCATACCATCATGGCAACCTAATCATCCCTATCTCTCAGTTGGCTCATTCATTCCCCTCTCCTTCTCCTCTCCCTCCCTTCCCCCAGGCCATTGCTGCAAATGAGAAAGTGTTCTCAGTCAGTCAACTTGCCTGGTAAAATAACAGTTAAACTAAACTGTGTGGCAGCCATCAGAGAGGTGTCGGTCAGTAGCCAGTGCATTGACTAGTGTGTGACAGCTGCGTGGCACTAAACCGGAAAGCTGCCATTTTTTATAAAAACAAGCAGTATTACATTTACATGGGTTTGGTTTACATTCCTTGTTTAATAGAATTTTGGAGACATAATTTAATTAATTGTACATTAACTATTGGAAATTGCCTCTTCTGTCTACGTCAGGTCATTTTAGATTTTCTTGGTCAGAACACCTATTTAGCCTACATGCCAGCTATCGAAAAAATAGTCACACACCACAAGTGTAAATTCTCTCCCAAAAACACGTCAATTGTAGTGGATGACTGGGTCGGACTCAGAGGGGTCAGCCAGGTGGGGTCAGTTCCTGTAAGTCATTTTTTATTACAAACTGTGATTAATTAATTAAGCTGCAGAATGTCATGGTGGGAACACAGAAGGACTTCAGACTCATAGACATTTAGGAGCCTTTTGGGCTTTCTAAAGCCTAAATATATATTAGGGGTGGTACAGTTCATGAAAAAACATCCGAACCGTTCGGTTCGCTTGTTTCGGTTCGGAGCGTGTGTGCGTCGCACGGTTCGTCGGTACGCTGCTAATGTGCACAAACGACTTACTGCCAGTGTGTCCACTTGCAACACCAATGTTAAAACAATAGATTGGCTAAAACACTTGCGAGCGGGGTGAGCGTGACAAACGCAACACATGGCAGCTGGTTGGAAGAACGGGTCATGTGGGTCTGGCTGCTCCCGAATTTCAAAACAGACTAATGCCGTCTCAATCGGTATATGACCTCATATTTGACAAAAATTTTGTTCACCGAAACGTGTTTCTGAAAACATTAAGCGAGACATAGGCCATACAGTTGCGGAATCTGTCTTCATTTCAGATCGACAAAGGTCAGTTTAAAAGATTTTTGTCAAATTTTGAGAGGTGGCGAGTGAGCCGACGTTGGCAGCTTGATAAATGCAAGTTCTTTCAATTGTTATTCTGTAATTTTTCAATCTTCATGTGCTAAAAAGGCACATAAGTTCCTGTAAATGGCAATACACACTAATTTTGTTTATATTTATAAAGTGACGACAGGTAGTCGTTGTGGTAAGCTTGTCGACAAGTGCCACAGATCGCCTGCCAGTGCCTAGCTCCTGCACAGACTGCCACAAACTCCTCAATGTTCTGACTACTGACCACCTCTCTGACGGCTGTCACACAGCTGCCACAGACGTGTCGCTGCCAGTCGGAGGATCTCGGCCCTACTGCATGGAGATGCAGCTGTAACTCATCACTGTTACATTACAGCATTTACCTGATATTACAGTTTATTATTATCAATTTCACAAAGACAAACAACAGTGGCAGGTATTTTTGTGGAATACAATCAATTAACTTTAGGGAGTTTTGAATGGCGGGTTTAAAGCTCCTTTGCATATTGTTCCTGGTATTCATTGAAATTTTGCTCTCTTTTATAGGTGAGGTGACCCCTGGCTTAAACCAAACAGAATTTGATCTCCGTCGTCACAAACTAGCCTCACTCATTGAGGCTCAGGCAGATCGTCTGGGACCCTCTGCTTCTTCCACCAAACATGTTGTCATTGTCCTCTCCCACCCAATTCGCTACATGACCAATGACATACCCTACCCCTTCCACCAGAACCAGGACTTCCTCTACCTCACTGGCATCCTTGAGCCAGACAGCGCCCTGGTCCTGTGTGGTACTGGCCGTCCAGACCAAGCCATACTCTTTGTGCCCCGCAGGGACCCGTCCAGGGAGTTATGGGACGGACCCAGGTCAGGGAAGGATGGAGCGACAGCACTGACAGGGTTGGAGAGAGTGCACTGTACGGAGGAGTTGGGCTTGATACTCAGAAGCCTTAAAGGTAGGGGTTCATAGGGGGAAATCATTAGTCATAAGTCTTAGATGAAAAGGGAAAAATCGGTGGACGTCAGTACTCAGAAGCATTAAAGTCAGGTAGTAACTAGAGGAAAGTCAATACTCAGAAGCATTAAAGTCAGGTAGTAACTAGAGGAAAGTCAATACTCTGAAGCATTAAAGTCAGGTAGTAACTAGAGGAAAGTCAATACTCAGAAGCATTAAAGTCAGGTAGTAACTAGAGGAAAGTCGATACTCTGAAGCATTAAAGTCAGGTAGTAACTAGAGGAAAGTCAATACTCAGAAGCATTAAAGTCAGGTAGTAACTAGAGGAAAGTCAATACTCTGAAGCATTAAAGTCAGGTAGTAACTAGAGGAAAGTCAATACTCAGAAGCATTAAAGGTAAAGGGTATCAATGGGGAAGTCAGTACCCAGAAGCATTAAAGTTAGGGGGTAACTAGGGGGAACTATTCTTGGTTGGATTCTGGTGGAGCCTACCTCTACACACAGCCTTGGTTCTGGAACCGTACTCCTGGATAGGGGTTGGACCCTATTCTTCCCTGGAGTTGCCCAGGCTTAGAGGTGCCGGGTGGACAAGAGGTTTGCCTGTTTACATATGCACCAAACTAGGGCTGAACGATGTTGTGTTTTAGCATCGACATCGCGATGTGCGCATGTGCGATAGTCACATCGCCAGAACATGCGATGTGAAGAAGGGTAGCACCCAATGACAGTATAGGTAGCACCACAGTTTACACAAGTTGTTGTATGGTTTGTTGCTGGGATGACATGCACGCTCCGCATGCCTGCACAGTGATTGGTTCGCTGTGACGGGTTCTTGTGCCGCTGCTCACAGCCAACATTCTCTGTCACTGGCAGACCTGTACTAGCGAAAGATGAGCGACGAGAGGATACGCATTACGCAGGAAAAAGGATGGTTTCGTACCAAAAATAAGGTTAAAATCTTGGGGACTATTTCGGCTAAAAAATATAGGATGACCAAAAACAGGTACTTTGTCAGGAGTGTTATAAAGTTGTGGCAACAAAACAAGGGAAAACCACCCATTTGTCTGATCACTTAAAACGGCCCAACAAAGCTCTTTACGACGAGTACAAAATCTAATCTCGGATGTCAATCAAAACAAAACACTATATGCGATGCCTTTACCAGTGTGACACCATACCAGAAAGGCTGTCAACAACAGAAAGAAATAACAAACGCAATAACGTTTCATATCGTAAAGATATGTTGCAATTACACGCCGTCGCATTTGCTTAGCCATGATTATGATGATGACCAACAGTGTTTTACTATGGCATGTTGGCTATAAAAGTTGACCTAAAAACAAAAGATTGTGAAACAAAATGCTTATTAGTTCTATTATAAAAAATATATTTTTTCAGTTATATTTTTATAAACCAATCGGGGGTTGGTGTAAAGCTGCTGTTTTATAAAAAAATGTGTACTGCTTTACTGTTTACAGAGAATGAAGCTTGTTTATTAGTGAAATTATTAGTATCATGGAATGGTAATTATTGACTGTAGCCTACATTGATGGCTTGCAATATCGCA
>JACXGM010021476.1:0-17235 GCA_016801145.1 Umbra pygmaea
AGTTTTGGTATTGAAGTAAAAGTTAATGCATTCGTTGTATAACAGTGGCTGGTTATCACGAAGATGACAGATTTGACGTGTTTCCCCCTTTTGCAGCGACATTACTCTGCAGACAGGGTGCCAATCCTCGATTAAATTGCCCTCAGGACTCTTGTAATAGCCAAAATATGACCACATCTCAGATTTTGTCCTCTTGGCTAAAAAATTTCCTGAGCGCTGTCAATGCTTCCGCCTTGATTTCTCGTGCAAAAAACAAACTTGCATGCGCGCACCTGCGTCAGACTGATTCTATCTGGACAGGATTTACCGTGAGTTTTCAAAATCACGGTAATCAAAGACAGTTTTAATGAAAATGAAATTTTAAACGGTAATACTAACCGTACAGGCATTTTATTGTGGTTTACCGTGAAACCGGTAATCGTCCCATCCCTATTCAGGGGGTTGAAAAATTTTGAGATGGGAGAAATAATTTTCAATTAGATTTGAGAAATCCACTTGATGCATTTGTTGTGTTTAGCTATTCCAATTGCTTTTGTTTGATTTGTTCATTGTAAACACCTGAAACTCTGTACATTTTGACAATAAACCTGATTTGCAATCAGAGTTGAATAATTTTGATTGCAACTGTATAATATAACCCATAGCTTATAGGTAAATAAGGGCAGTTCCTCATCCGGCTCCATAGGAAAGTACATTGCGTATTCTTGTAGTGGATGCAAGCTTTAACTAGATGCCAGTGCCAAAACATATTGTGGATAATCACACAGGGTTGGCCAGGGTCACTCTATTTCAATGGCATTTAAATTCAATGGGAATTGGTCCAAAGCAATGTGTTAAGACTGAGATATCCCTTGGCATATTGAAAGACATGTCTCACCAAATCAAAATGTGCTGTATGAACATACACACACCTGCCTGCTGCCATTGCTGAGCAAGCTCTACACAGGTGGTGCCCCGATCCTGCAGCTGAATCAACTTTAGGAGGCGGTCTTGGTGCTTGCTGGACTTTCTTGGGTGCCTTGACACCTTCTTCACAACATCTAAACCTCTCTCCTTGAAGTTCTTGATGATCCGATAAAGGGTTTATTTAGGTGCAGTCTTACTAGCAGCAATATACTTGCCTGTGAAGCCCATTTTTCATTACATGCTGGACAGAGAAAGAACAATGATTTCAAGCACCACCCTCCTTTTAATGCTTCCAGTCTGTTATTCCAACTCAATCAGCGTCACAGAGTAACCTCCAGCCTTGTCCTCGTCAACACTTTCATCTGTGTAAATGAGACAATCACTGACGTGACGGCAGCTTGTCCTTTTTTGGCAGGGCTGAAATGTAGTGGAAAGGTTGTTTGGGGGATTAAGTACATTTTCATGTTGAAGAGGTACTTTGCAATTCATTGTAATTTATCTGAATACTCTTCATGGCATTCTAGAGTATATGCAAATGCCCTTTAAAATGAGCCTTTTGCAGGCCCAGCTTATAGCACAGGTGGACAAGGCAGTTGCCAAGGGCACCAAGACTCATAGGGGCACAAAATTAAATCCAGCAAAAAAAATTAAAACCCTGTACCTGATGTTGGTATTGGAGACCTACGGTTTTGGAATGTGAACGACGAGGCTGCCCGTGTGGAAGCTCTGTACCGACTAATTTATGCTAGCTCCAAAAACAGAGTAAACCTCGCTAAACTTATTTATTTTTACATAACAAACAACAAAGGAAAAAAATCTACAAACATCATTATTTTTATCAATAGCAATTACTGGCGTTTCAATAATGCCTAATCCATCAAGATCTAAAAAAAGACTGTGGCAAGCGTCTCTACCTCCGTGGCAGACTCGGAGAGCCAGGATGATGAGCCCAATTCTCCCCTAGTTACCCAAGCAGATCTTAGGTCTTTTAAAACAGAGCTTTCGGCTGATATTTAAACTGCCCTGTTCGGTCAGTTGAAGTCCTTCATCGAGGCCGCTATTGCCCCTCTTTCGAAAGCCCTCGACAAAGTGAGGTCCTCCGTGGAACTGCAGGCACAATGCACTAACGAGCTGGAGCTCCGCTCTTCCGCCCACGGTGAGACGATAATCGGCTTGGAGGCTAGGATTTCGCGTCTGGAGAACAAGAGCCGTAAGCTAGACAGGGCTGAAGATCTAAAATCCCATTCCAGACGTAGCAACATACGACTGACGTAGCAACATACGACTGGTCCGTGTCCCAGAGTCATTGGAGGCTGGAGACCCTATCAGTTTTGTAGCTGGCCTTCTTGTGGAGGTTCTTCCCTGTGCCTTCAAGACGTCGCCTAAGCTTGACCGTGCGCACCGTGTCTGGGACGCTTGCAGGGGACGGGACTGTCAGGAAGCCCCGAGGCCTCATTAAGAAGAATTAATTCTGATCAATTGTTTTTCCGCGGTACCAAGGTTTACATTTTTGCAGATTATAGTGTAGCGGTTTCATCAAAGAGAGCTAAGTATTTTAATATCAATTGAAGTCTTCATTCGAAGAACGTAAAGTTCTCCCTTGATTTTCCAGCTCACCTTTTTGTGGAACATAATGGTAAGAAGCTTCAATTTGACACACCGGAGTAAGCTGAGTATTGGTTCGGCCAGCACTTTGGGGTACCATAAACTTATTATATCCATGCTGTGAGCTGTATTACAATTTTGCCCAGTTCAAGGTGGCCTTTGCTTTTGTTTGCCTTTTTTTCTTAATCGTTTTGGGGGGCTGCTCTCCTAGCCTTGGGATCTATTTCGTGCTCTGTCTAACAGTTATTCTAAGTTAGTTTCCCATACATGATTGGTGGGCAACTTGATGTTAATTGTGTTATTACTATTAATCAATTAAAGTGTGCAGGCATTCTTTCTGGTTGGTTCCTGTTTGTGGCCTTTTTTTTGGGGGGGGAGCTTATTACCACACTGGTGGTAGATAGGAACACCTTGTTTCACCCTAACCTGTCTATGTTTAAGATTACCTGCTACAAAGTAGCAAAGCCTGAGTCTGTACCAATGATAATTACTCTGAATAGTTCACCCTAGAATACGGGACAAGACAGGGCTGCCCCCTTTCTCCCCTACCCTTTGCCATCGCTCTGAGCCCCTTTCGGAGGGCTTTCGGTCCTTACCCTCCTTCCAGGGTGTCTTACGGGAAGGAATTGAACACAAGCTGTCTTTATATACTGATGACTTGCTGCTATATGTACACAATCCAACAATGTCTTTACCAACTATTCTTTCCATTCTGGAGAATTTCAGTTTTTCCCAATCAATCCAGCTGTATTACTTCTTCAGCAGACAGATCTGCCCTTTCAACTTAATCAGTTGAGTTTAAAATACCTAGGAGTGAACTTAAATGTAATTTTAAATGTACAATATGTCGTTTTTGGCCGCTAGGGGTCTCTCAAGCCAAACAATAGCAAAAGATGTACTTGGATGATGTCTGGATGTAACGTGGGATCATGGGTTTTGTTATCGTCGTCAATGACAACCTTCCAATCTAGCGTCTCAAAAAAAAAGTTCACTAACAAGGTAATGTATTGTTAAAAATATTATAACTTTATTCACCTTATGTTTGGTGGTTCCCTGGGACTTAGAACAACTAGAGCAGTCAAAGGTTATATGACGCCGTTGAAGGAAGACATAATGAAACGTCCCATGCCTTCGAATTATATTACAAATTTCTCTGGGTTTGAAAGTTGGTGGAAACATTTAGGATAATGTAAGTACACAACTAAGAAATATAATTTAGGTATAGTGATGTTTGCTTTTTTAATGCAAAGTATGTCTTTTGTTATTGTTTTGGAAAACTACATATTGTACCTTTAAGAGGTGGGGTAACCTCTCTCCCTAATAGGGAAAATAAACAATTTTAAAATGAATAACTTGCCCAAATTCATGTATCTTTTCTAATCTATCCCTTTGTTCCTACCTATGTCTTTTTAACAGCAATTAACTAGGCGATCTACTCTTTCATTTGGGCTGGAAAGACACTAAGAATCAGTAGGTTTTTACTTCAGCGATGTAAATTCAGTGGTGGGATCGCACTTCCTAATTTTCTATATTACTATTGGGCCGTCAACCTCCAGAAACTGCTATTCTGGTTGCATTCCCCAGATACATTGTGGTGCCGGCTAGAAGGTCTTTCATGCTTCTCCTCCTCTCTCCCTGCTTTATTACGCTCTGCTCTCCTTACATCTCCCTCACGTTACTTAATCAACCCTGTAGTACTATCCACACTCAAGATTTGATACCAGTTTCGGCGCCACTTTAAGGGGTGGCTTCATAAATATTGACCAGTCTTTGCTACTCATTTGCCTTACCCTTCTATCCTGGTTCATTCTCCTATTTGTTGACTGCTACAGTGCTTTTATTCTGTCCTTCTGCACTACCTGCCTCTGACTGGCAGCACTTCCTACAGAGGAGGATAGAAAAAGGCAGACATTACAATGACAACTAACAATAATCAGGCCTGTATTTAGACTTCATGGTGCCCCTGGGCAACAGTGGCTCAAGTGCCCCCCACGACACCCCAACCCATTGCACCAAACTTACTTAATGTGTAAAGCACAGTGTACAGACAAGACGGGCAGATATACACAAATTACTACAGTAAATTGCTACAGAACCCTTGATTTTGTGAATCAATGTCAATTTTAAGCCCTTTCCCTGCACAATTTGGACAAATTAAATCAAATGTCAGTTCATTCAAATGCGCTATATGAACTGTTGGTCGCAGCATAAAGTAGCAAACTAATCTGAACAGTAAAAGGGATATGGGGTAAAGTTACACAAAAAATGTTTCTAAATATTCTGTTTTGTTTAGTGTGTAAGGCACAGTGTACAGACAAGACGGTTACACATACATAAATTACTACATGAAATTTCTAGAGGACCCATAATATTGCGGATTGATTTTAAATGAATCCCTGTCCCTGTACAATTAGGACAAATTAAGCCAAAGATTGGTTCATGCAAACGTGGTACATGAATTCTCAGCCATGGCTGTATGGCACTCTGATTACCTCTGCTATCTAAAAAAACTTTTATCCTAACGACAGTTTACGGATCGACATACTATGTGATGGTATTTCATAATCTACTTTCTTAGATTGTAATCCCCTATGTTTTCATGGTAATGACAACTTTTTTCATCTTCTCTGATATTTTCGAACATTATCAACAGCGGTGTAGCACAAGATCCTGGGCCCTATGAATAGGTAGTCCTGATGGGCCCCCATGTTCCTCAACCCCAATATATTCCAGACTTTTCAAGGGCCCTCTCTCCCCTTTGGGCCCTGGTAATCAGTATTGGTTTTACCCCCAGTCCGATGCCCCTGATTATCAAAGCACTTCTTTCAACATTTTAAAATGTCTTTGAAATATCAGAGCACTTGCAAATTACTACAGACCTTGTATCTTGGTTGTTATGATATTTTCCAGCTTTTGCATCACAGCCATTGCGCCTTTGGTTCCGATTTCATAGGTTCTGCTTTTGTGGGCTCCACGGGTCATCGGGGCGACTTGCACCAGGGGGGACTCGCGAGGGACGGCTTGGACCCCGTCAAAACTGCTTGCAGTTCTAGTTTAATTTGATACCCTAATTGCCATCCAAGCCTTAGAATTGATCTCAATACAGAGGATACAGCAGATTAATCTAAATAGCGGAGTAACCGCAACAATTGCTTTAATTTTATTTGCAATGCTAACACCTAAACAAGCTGGGAGGAGGCCTCGGGGAAGACCCAGGACTAGGTGGCGAGATTATATCTCCAACCTGGCCTGGGAACGCCTCGGGATCCCCCAGTCGGAGCTGGTTAATGTGGCTCGGGAAAAGGACGTTTGGGGTCCCCTGCTGGAGCTGCTGCCCCCGCGACCCGATCACGGATAAGCGGATGAAAATGGATGGATGGACACCTAAACAAAAAACAACTTTTTTCATCACATTTGCTTGCGGCTTACAAGGGATATCTGGCTGAGTTAGACCACAATTTAACATTGTTCTACAGGAAGATGAATTAGGGAGCCTATTTCGTAACAGCCTACCTGCCTGCCTACTACTACTAGTGCCTTGAGAGTTGCTTGTGTAAACTAACCTACTGCCAGAGACAGTGGACATGAATCAGATTTGCCCATGCGGCAATAAATTACTAAATAACAGAGTATAAGTGATTCAATGCAACGATGCATGCTTTTCCCTTTGCAATTTCAAAAGGTTTCCCAGGTTATAGAAAATAATCTGAGTGGTAGCCACTTTCACTGGTCAATTCAGGTTCAAATGATGCTTGTTGAACAACTTTTGCTGGCAAACATATATTTCAAAATGACACTACAAAACGTGATAAATGTTATAGTTTATTTTTCAACATCAGCTAAATGGTTTTGGAAACAGTCTGTCTGTGGTGATCTTACCCTGCTCTTCACCGTCTCTTAACACAACAATATGATGCTCTTGCTATGTGCTCTTACCATACTGTCTATGGCTCTTGCAGGCAGGAAAATGTGACAAATGTGAAAGGTTTCGTTGATAGCCTATGACGTCACCTACCAGCAGCAGCGCAGGTAGACAAGGCTACCAACTTTACATCTATATTATTACTTTTAAATACTGTTTTATTCTCAATTAATTGATTCACACATTAATTGTTTATGTGTAATTTTACAAACCATTGATCATTTAAATGGCCACTCAAAAGGGGCACTTTGGACATTCATAGGCAAAGGGGCAGGTGCCTAGGCACACATAGCCCCCCCATATGCATGTGCCTGGTCAATATAGCTATTGTAAAATAGAGACATTTCCTACATTCCTGAGCTTTTATGCTTTGTAAAGACATGAGGAATGGGTATATAACTTTTGGTATATAAAATTGCAATTGTGAAACGTGAGTGTATTAATTTTCTTTGAGGCGAAATACAGAACGGCTTTGTTTACAAGGGACGTACCTCACATTATGCGTGTAATGTTATGGTCGTTATAGCAATTGTAAAACGAAGACATTTGCTAAATTCCTGAGTTTTTAAGCTTTCTGTAGTTGTGAGACATGTACAGTGCCTTGCGAAGGTTTTCGGCCCCCTTGAACTTTTCGAACTTTTGGTCCCATTTCAGGCTTCAAACATAAAGATATGAAACTGTAATTTTTGTGAAGAATCAACAACAAGTGAGACACAATCATGAAGTGGAACGAAATTTATTGGATTTTTAAAACTTTTTTAACAAATAAAGAACAGAAAAATTGGGCATGCAAAATTATTCAGCCCCCTTAAGTTAATACTTTGTAGCGCCACCTTTTGCTGCGAACTTTAAACAACACCTTTTATGGATATCTTTCAAAAATGGCTTTCTTCTTGCCACTCTTCCAGAGTGAGCATGGGCCTCTTGGCTGCATCTCTGATCAGTCTTCTCTTAGAATGAGCTGAAAGTTTAGAGGGACAGCCGGGTCTTGGATGATTTGCAGTGGTCTGATACTCCTTTCATTTCAATATTATCGCTTGCACAGTGCTCCTTGTGATGTTTAAAGCTTTGGAAATCTTTCTGTATCCAAACCCGGCTTTAAACTTCTCCACAACAGTATCTTGGACCTGCCTGGTGTGTTCCTTGTTCTTCATGGTGCTCTCTGTGCTTTCAATGGACCTTTGAGACTATCAAAGAGCAG
This sequence comes from Umbra pygmaea, assembly GCA_016801145.1. Lineage (NCBI taxonomy): Eukaryota > Metazoa > Chordata > Actinopteri > Esociformes > Umbridae > Umbra > Umbra pygmaea. The sequence continues at coordinate 7,635 of JACXGM010021476.1, forward strand.
GTGCATTTATACGGAGACTTGATTACACAGAGATAGATTCCATTTATCATCATTAGTCATTTAGGTCAACATTGGATCATTCAGAGATCCTCACCGAACTTCTGGAGAGAGTTTGCTGCACTGTTTTTTATTTGTTAAAAAAGATTGAAATATCCAATAAATTTCCTGCCACTTCATGACTTGTTGTTGCTTCTTCACAAAAAAGTTTTATATCTTTATGTTTAAAGCACGTGTACAAGCCACATATCTCACATTTTGACGTGAGGTGGTATTGTCATTATAGCTATTGTAAAACGAAGACAGTAGCTAAATTCCTGAGTTTTTACACTTTCTGTACACACAGTATGCAACATGTATATATAATCCTAATAATTAGACTTTTCATATGTCCTAAATAAGACAACTTAAGTGATCAATGCAATTAGTAGTGCTGTCAAACGATTAAAATAGTTAACTTGCAATTAATCAAAAATTTTTATCTGTTCTAAATCTTGATTTCTTTTTGTCTCATAATTTTTTTCTCATTTTAATGCTCTTATCTACATGGAAAAATGTATTGGCTTGCTTTGTGCAAATGTTTTTTTATTGAAAACAACATTGACATACTGTCTGAAGTCCTCCATTGTCACCCGGCTTTGACAAGGGGGCGGAGAATTCGCATCAGCTGTGTGCTTTGCCATCAAGTGATATTTCAGACTGGACGTGCTGCAATGATAGCTCAGTTCACAACGACCAAACACACAGATCAATTTGGTCTTGTCAATGGAACCATTTGGCAACTTTCCTTTCAGAATTTTAATCGCATCCATTTCGGTGTCTCGTGCTCGCAATCCACTCAAAACGTAACGTAGCCTGCTACTCTTTGGCCAGCTTGCAACGCAATCCCAAACAAGTGTGTTCGGCGTGCCTGTTGTTTTGTTTCCGCTCTAGCTAGATCCGGTGTGGTGATGTACTTTTTGTAACGTTACTAGTTGTTGCAACAGCATGTGAAAAAAACGACAAAGTTTGCTAGGCCAATTGTTGTGTACTGGATTTGCGTTAATCTCGCAATAAAAAAATTGACGCCTTTAAAATGGGTTTGCGTTAAAGCTGTTAATAATGCCTTTAACTGACAGCCCTAGCAATTAGAATAAAGTTTGAATAGCAAACGTTACCTAACAGTAGCTACAGCGCAGCAGCTAGGAACGTCAACTGAAAACCAGCACAACATAACTTGCCGTGTCGTAGCTAACAACTACAAATGATCAACCATAAACACTCACTGGTGTAGGGCTGAATGGTGTCAGGCCTGTGTCAGTGGAAACAGAAAGTCTTGGTGCTGTAGGGTAATACACCAATGTTTGGTACCAGTGGAAACCCAAAATTTGGTTTCTTTAGGTATCCTGTAGTGTCAGTTTAGTTAGCATTGCATGATTCATGAAAATGTATTTAAAGATTTTGTTATTGATTGATTTCAAGGACAATCTTTAAAGTATTTTTTTATTTTCACTGTATGCTGTCATGATGTATGATTAAAGCACACTAAATATATTAAATAATAATATATAGCATTAGGTGGGCTTTTTATGCATTCCCTCTTGGTTGCATTTTTCACTGTGAAGGGTCTGTCAGAACAGTAACTGTGTTAGAGATATAAATTACCCCTACAACCCCAGGACCTAAACATAATGCATTTATTTATGCAAATGAAACTAAGAAGACAGCCCACACTCATCATGCCGGAAAGAGAGCGAATGAAAAATGCTGGGAAAATTGATGTTTCACGGATGCTAATTTTTAGCTTCAAGGTAAACATCCACCAACACAGTAACTTGTTTTCATTCCAACCTGGCACAAAAACAAAACAATGATAATTACTTTTCTGGAAAATAAATGAGTGAACTTGTTTGTCAAGTGTACTGAATCCATCTTCTTGGGTTCCCTTTTCACTCTAAGATATTGAGAGACAGCTTCAAGTAAGTATACACAAAAGTAGCAGATGTCCATCAAGACAATTACCAAAAAATAATGAATAATATGATAAGGTATCAGTGATTCTACTCTTCATTGTTATTTCTCATGCTCCTTTTAACTTCACTCTCGTTTGTAAATCCACACACACAAACACCCTCACATACACTCAATCACATGTAGACACACAGACATAAACACACTGTTGGTCGTTCTCGTTCTCAGAGTAATCTATTTTTGTCATGGCTGGCCAGTCGGGCCAAACTTTCTCATTAACTTTTACATGCAGCTTGCCTCCCAGATGGACAGCCTGGCAAAGCTGGAGCAGGAGATGTGCAATTTTACAAAGAGGAACACAGGGAGAGGGGCAGTACGTTGTGCTTTGTAGGCCAAATTTTCAACTGAGATATTTGTGTGTGTAGCTCTCAAACAAAGGCTACCCCCACCAAAAAAAACACCCCCCACATATATTTTATGACATACTTTTTTTGCAAATTATATAATATTTGCATTACATGGGTAAATAACAAAGTAAGTACATTAATATTTATATGTATGCCCACGCCCTGGTCTCCAGGATTCAGTTTTGCCGGCCTACTGAGGCCACCAGCCCAAATGCCCCTTCCCGGCAACTCCTGGCAATGATCCAACTAACCTTTCCTCTGCTGTGCACCTAAACAAATCACCAGATTTTTCACCATTATACTGTTACTATATACTGTATACTTACCCTTTTGTTAATGCAATGTAAAATTCAAAATAATAATTCAAAAACCATTCAGAGTAGGTAGGCTGGGTAACTGTCGATTGACTTAGTGAGAATTATTTAACATTTTACCGTTAAGTGTAATCTGTAAAATGGCTAACTAGGCCGCAGGCTTTACACTCTGGAAGCTATGTGCTAAGGGAAGGGCACTGAGTTCGCTTTGAGTTCTGAAACTTGTGCTATTTCAAGTGCAAACTGATACAGAAGTGGCTGAAATGTACTATTGGTCAAGGTCAAGGTCATTTTATTTATATAGCGCATTTACAACAGCCACTTGGCTGACCAAATTGCTTTACAGAAAAGTAATTCTATTGCTTGTTCTCCGATGCATTGTCAGTAACTCCATTCGATATTACATAAATAATATGTAATAAATACCATCTATGGTAACATTTTTAAATACTATATTAAAAATGTAATTTACTCTGGAGCATTCCTTTAATAAGCCTGGTCATACAATTCACAGACATGCATGGGCACAGCTTGTGACAATGTATGGATAACAACGATTCATCCTATTGTATCGTGAACTAATTAATAATTTTGTGATTAAGACCCTGATAGGATGAGAGTACTTGTTGTGTGTATTGTGCTTATTCTTAATTGTTCAATTCTATTATTTCAGCTGCAGCTCACGTTGCGTTTTAGAAAATCTCAATTTCCTGTCTGTCTGTCAACAAATGTGTGGAATGTATACCTTGAATACACTACACAACTTTGCAACTACACAAATCACTGTACTGCACATATTACACAACATTCTGTTTTGCAAATCACTGTACTGCACATATTACACAACATTCTGTTTTGCAATTTGTCATCTTGTTGATGGAGTGGTGCTCACACACCACCGAGCGCATACGAGGTACACAGACTACATGATCTTTAGGGATCCATGACAAAATTTGTGTCATGAAGAAACTTTGATTTCACTTGACTTTGTTGGAAATTGTACAAAATAATAAAAGGGGGAAAAACTCAAACCCCCAAAATATAGTTGGGGTAGATGTGGGCAACAAGGATTGTATGTTCTTCAAATTGATATATTGATAAAAATTGTTAATTATTCGTGTACTGTAGGTATAGCCCGTTATGCCAATTACATTTTCTTTTGCAAAAACCACAAGGTTTCTGCTCTCTCATTGGCTCCACCTCCTCACAGGTTTAGCTTCTCACTAGCTACTCACTAGCAAAGATGCGTTTTGGAACTGCTCATACTGCTGTGATTTGGCTTCGATCTGTGAGTTTTGTCGCAGACTTCAAAAATGTGTCTGGGACAGCTAAATTGGCACTAAATCATGTAGTGTATACTCGGCTTTACTGCTTTCCAATATAGAACAAACATGGTTATTCTGAAATCTATATGTACTCACTAAAATTAATTAGATGGATAAACACTGGGAAAACAGAATATTTCACCTGTTTTTCAGGACTTTTAACTTTTCACTCGCAGTCTTTCAAGAAAACCCCTGTGCCCCCCAGAGGGGCATGGCCCACACTTTGGGAACCTCTGCTGTATGTCACTGTGTCTATTTTTTGCATATACGTGCCAAAATAATGACTTTTGTGCTGTTGTTGCACATAATATATTTTATGCATTGATAAACATTTGCATCAGTTTGAAGAATGATCACTTACGCCACACATACGCTAACCCACTGCCATTGCAACCTTCTACCTCCTAAAATTCAGAATTCATGAATGAATTACACAGTATAGCTAGCAATTTTCTTTGTAATCAATATTTTTTTAAATTACAGATGGTCTCTAACACACTCAGCAGACACCTCAAACAGAGATTCTAATAAGCACAGCAAAATCATGGACGAGCCTCTAGCCAAATGGACGTGAGCAAGATCACCATTTAACGGTGGATCAAAGAATTATAATGTTTCCGTCACCGAAGGAAATGTCAGTGATGTAGGGCAAACATTTTTATATGGCTCCTGAGATGAAAAAAGTGACCACATTAATTATCTCTCCAACGGTAAGTGCTTGCTTTCAACTACTGTAACCAGAGTTAAACTAAAAAAGTAACAGGTTAAAGTACTCTGGGTTCACCTGTTTGGGAAGTTCCTAATTAAAACCTAAATGACCAGGTAATAGAGGTTCATAACTAACCAGTGACCATAATTAATTCATTACTTTTTCAATTTAATTTAATTAATCATGGGTTAGTTATGAGCTCCCTTTAGGCTCCTATCACTACACTGTATGCACATCATTCTGTCCAGGCAGGCTTGTCTCAGAGGTCAGACTTAAAGTTTTTTATGAAAACTTTAGAATGCAAACTTCAAACCATCTAAATGTGTATGATATATCACATTTGCTTTGGTTAAGTCAAAAAACTGTGAAAGCTGAACATTTAATATATTAATATAATATATTTCATTAAACCTACTAGAACAGGTAGGCAAGCCAATGGTCTAATGGAGTTAAATAGTGTTGTTTGGTAGGAAGCCATGGCCGGGTGTGGTGACAGAACGTAATCATCCCTGACCTACACTCAACTGGATTTCGATCCTTATGTCAAGAGCTGTTTCACCTAACCTAAACCATTTTCTATTAAACCTTCACACACTCCTTAACCCTAACCTTATTACCAGTATTGTAATGCGTTACAGTATTGTAATGCTGAAACGTAATATTTTATGTACTACCATTTGTAGAATATGATGTCTCAGTATAGTACTTAACATTTATAGATACGTTCTACAAATTCGTACCATATGATATGCGTCATACATTTTCATAAAATTGTTTATATATGCCCTTCGAGACCATGTGGGTCCAGGATAGAGGGACACATTTCACAAACAGTACCAAACATAACACAAAACTGTTTGAATTTTTTGCTATCGTTAAAGTACTGAAGTTTGATATACAGTGCAACACTATGAATCAGATTAACTCATAAAAGTCCAACTGTTCTGCTGTGAAAATGTACTCTGTTTATCTATTGAACATTCTCACTGTAACATCCGCTCCGGGATTTCCTACTCACCAGGGGCCTCATTTATAAACGTTGCGTGCGCACAAAAGAAGACGTACGCAGCTCTCTACGCATTAATTGGGATTTATAAAAAGCAAACTTGATGGGAAAATGTGCGGTCCTTCAAGACAACTTTGACCTATGCGTACCCACAAAAACAGGTAAAATGAGAAATGGCGTCGGCAGATGGATGAAACACGTAGGCTTCTGTAGATCTGTCTGAAAGTGCAGAGCATTGTTTAAACGAAATCGAAATACTGCCTCTCATTAATAATATGAAGATGTCACAAAGCTATGCTTACAATTATCAGCCTGCAGTGAAAAACAAACAAAACAAAACAAGATTGTAATGTAAATTCAAATAAAGCACATATTGCACATATTTGCAAGAAGAACACTCAAATATTATCTGTAATATTGTCATGTTACGTAATTCATCCTCATAAATAATACGGTAAACAGAACAAAATCATGTTTAAAACTGATATTCTTGTCGATGTCTCTGTCTGGCGGTAGTTAAATAGATAGATAGATAGATAGATAGATAGATAGATAGATAGATAGATAGATAGATAGATAGATAGATAGATAGATAGATAGATAGATAGATAGATAGATAGATAGATAGATAGATAGATAGATAGATAGATAGATAGATAGATAGATAGATAGATAGATAGATAGATAGATAGATAACTAGCTGATCTTGCACTGTTGGAATATAATAATAATAATAGCCTAATAATGCATATTATTTATAGGCACCTTTCATAACACTAATAACAGGATTTCAGGCGACTGGTACTTTCCAGGTGGAACAGACTGACAGGTCAGGGATATCTCAGCCAACCCTTAGCCGGGTTATGCCAGGCGTGTTAGTCGGTATAATAGGCTTGTCGCATAATTACATTAAGTTTCCGTACACAGCGCGTGAACAGTCAAACAAAAAAGCACAATTTGTGCGGTTTCCCAAATGTAATCGGTATTGACTGCACTCATGTTGACATAAGGACAATGAATGAGAATTAACATGCGTTCATTAATCGAAAGCATTTGCATTCCACCAATGTAAAAATAATTTGGGATGCAGACATGTTGCTGTAATGTAGTCAATTTCCCCCCATCCGTGGCAGACACACTTTCGCGATGAAGCGCTAGACGATTTGACATCGATTGATATCTGACAACTTCATATTTCGGCCACGGTCCGACTTTCTTACAGCGTCTGCAAGCTTTTGCCACTCCAACACCTTTTCGCCATTGGTAATAGGTACACTGTGCCCTTCAAACAACATTATCCTCCTCTTTTCCACCTCGCCTATAATATTTTCTACTTAAGTGGCTTTTTTTGGTTTTCCTCCGTGTTTTCCATGCTTTCTCAATAAATGAATATTAATTTTGGGGCGTTTCACTGACTATTTATGGGCAAATAAGGGCATGACATGGATCCGCAAAAGCTGCGCCACGTATTAGAGTTGATTGTGATTTATAAAGGGAAAAAGGCGTAGTACGTGCATGCGTATGCTTTTATAAATCTGAATATTTCTTTGCGTACGCATGTCCTATATTTCATCTGTACGCCACTTCTGACGCAAATCCACCGCAAAGTTTTATAAATGAGGCCCCAGAGCTCTAACTCCCCAGAGTTCTGAGTTTGGTTTCCTGCTATGGAACTGACAGCTGATTCAGTGGGGCGCAATTACGCGCACCTGTTTTCTGTTTGAACTCATTACCACTGGTATATTAGAGGGGGTATTTTCAGTTTTCTGTGTCGAGCAAAGATTCTTTTCCAATAGTACCATAAGTGGAATCCTCTTGTTTAGTGGTCTTGTGTTTCTGTGAACTATTTAAAATACTGTTGGTAATTTCGGGCATTTGGCTAATATTTGTCTGTTCTTTTGATTTCTATGGACGAGATATGAAAACATGTTTATGGGAGTTTCTTACCTACGAGGGAAGTAATATTTAGGTTTGCATTTGTAAGCGATTATATGGAAGATGTATTGACTACTGAGCCTGTTCTTCTGTCTACTGCCCTGGACGTGGATTGTTGAATATGTTCCGGTAAAGTTTGATAATTGCATTACACACTTGCCTCCTCATCCATCCTACGTCTTGACACTCACTCTCTTTCTGTTTTTGGATCCCTCTCTTAACCTGTTCTTTCTATAGCCACCTGGAGACTTGAGGTGCAGCTCTGCATTCATCTTAATAATGGCTGTGTCATTGCCTTTGCATGCTGGGTGAAGTTTTCTTTTTATCATCACTAGACCTCCTACTCAAGTTTGCCAAAACATTTCTCTTCTGCCCTTTCACCCACTCACCCATTCATAACCCAGCTCCCTGATGATGCCTACCATTCTACTAGCTAAAACATCTTGTACGCTCAACTTATTCAGCTTCAGGCAAAGGATTGTTAAGGCTGACTTTATCTAGGTTTGACAGAACCCCCTCAACTGACTCATAACAGATCACATGTAACAAATCCAAAACATGCTCTATTAGTTTTCTATGTGATTCATAGAAAACAAACATCTGTAAATAATGTTTTATTTTACAGACAGTTTCTTCAAAGAAATTACATATGATGTCATTTATAAAAATAGTGATTGTCTGTTAATAACATTTTATTAAATATTTTACAGATATTAAATTATATTATCTGTTATTACTTTAAAGGAGCTGTAAGGAAATGGAACTAATACTGGCCATAAATGGCAGGTACTTTTTTTTTTTTACAGTGTGTATATGAATCTTCTCGGTCAATAAATGAAATACTATCATCTTGCCATGATGCAAAAAAATATTTGCAAAATTAATAATCCCAAATTGTTTTGTGGAAACAAAAATGTACGTTCTTCAAAAGTATGTAGTGTTACATGAATAATGTTTTGATTTTCCAAATTACAGGTTACATAATTATGTGATCCTGCCACAACCAACTCTTTAGGGCACAGGTGTCAAACCGGTTCCACAGAGGGCCTAGTGTATGCTGGTTTTTGGTATTTCCCTTCAATTAGTGCCCAATTAAGAACTATTAAGACTGCCAGGTGAGGGGAGATCCTAACTAATTAGTGACATTCAATCATTCAAGTACAAGGTAAAAGCGAAAACCTGCAGACACTAGGCCCTTTGTGGATCCGGTTTGACACCCCTGCTTTAGGGAATCCCATGTGAGGACATGGATTCAGAAATCAGTTTTTCAGTCCCTGAGCCTGGCATGTAAACTCATTGCTCCAAGGCCATTGCGGTAAAATGAGAATGTTTTCTCAGTCAAATTATCTGATTAAAGTCCTCCACTATCAAAACAATGAACTTTGACTAGTGGGGAAGGTTTCAGAATAATTAATAAACAATTAAACAATTAATAAACTACTCACACTTGTCATTCAGTCAATGACATCCAAGTGTTGAAGAAAATGTCAGTTATACACGTTTCTTGAATGAAAAAAGAGAAAAAAGTTTGGGATGAACGTCTTTTTGGTCTTTCCCTTTAATTAGAGCATAACTAGGACCTGGACTGCCAGGTGAGGGGAGATCCTAACCAATTAGTGAGCTACTCCATCAGGCTTGTACAAGGTAAAAGCGAAAACCTGCATACACTAGGCCCTCCATGGAAGGGTTTGAGGACCAATTGTCTAAATCATTCAATGAAACATGTGCATATTTAAAGCGGAGCTATGCAGTTTGGGCAATTTCTTCGCTGTTTTCACGCTTTTTGCTCGCAGATTTCTCCTTAGAGCTCCCCCTACAGCTTCGGAATAGATATATGGCAACACTGTCGTAAAAACTTTTCGGCGACTCCCCCCCCCCCTCCGGTCATGTACATTTGTTTTCAAAGAAGACGGTGAACGCACGGAGCCATGTCCACTGAGGTATGTAATGTATGATAC
>JACXGM010021477.1:0-17235 GCA_016801145.1 Umbra pygmaea
CACTAATACCTTCTTTTATTTAAGGGCTGTATTGGTTATCCACTAATACCTTCTTTTATTTAAGGGCTGTATTGGTTATTCACTCAAAAAATTTCCAAACATCTCAACTTTTATTGAAGTAAAAACATTTAAAAAAGCAAGTTTGACATAGTGTATAGTACAGTGCCTTGCGAAAGTATTCGGCCCCCTTGAACTTTTCGACCTTTTGCCACATTTCAGGCTTCAAACATAAAGATATGAAACTGTAATTTTTTGTGAAGAATCAACAACAAGTGGGACACAATCATGAAGTGGAACGAAATTTATTGGATATTTCAAACTTTTTTAATAAATAAAAAACTGAAAAATTAGGCATGCAAAATTATTCAGCCCCCTTAAGTTAATACTTTGTAGCGCCACCTTTTGCTGTGATTACAGCTGTAAGTCGCTTGGGGTATGTCTTTATCAGTTTTGCACATCGAGAGACTGAAACATTTGCCCATTCCTCCTTGCAAAACAGCTCAAGCTCAGTGAGGTTGGATGGAGAGCATTTGTGAACAGCAGTTTTCAGTTCTTTCCACAGATTCTCGATTGGATTCAAGTCTGGACTTTGACTTGGCCATTCTAACACCTGGATATGTTTATTTGTGTTCCATTCCATTATAGATTTTGCTTTATGTTTTGGATCATTGTCTTGTTGGAAGACAAATCTCTGTCCCAGTCTCAGGTCTTTTGCAGACTCCATCAGATTCTTCCAGAATGGTCCTGTATTTGGTTCCATCCATCATCCCATCAATTTTAGAGATCTAAAATCTTCCCTGTCCCTGTTGAAGAAAAGCAGGCCCAAACCATGATGCTGCCACCACCATGTTTGACAGTGGGGATGGTGTGTTCAGTGTGATGAGGTGTGTTGCTTTTATGCCAAACATAACGTTTTGCATTGTTGCCAAAAAGTTAGATTTTGGTTTCATCTGACCAGAGCACCTTCTTCCACATGTTTGTATGTCTCCCAGGTGGCTTGTGGCAAACTTTAAACAACACTTTTCATGGATATCTTTCAGAAATGGCTTTCTTCTTGCAACTCTTCCATAAAGGCCAAATTTGTGCAGTATACGACCGATTGTTGTCCTATGGGCAGACTCGCCCACCTCAGCTGTAGATCTCTGCAGTTCATCCAGAGTGATCATGGGCCTCTTGGCTGCATCTCTGATCAGTCTTCTCCTTGTATGAGCTGAAAGTTTAGAGGGACGGCCGGGTCTTGGAGTGGGATTTGCAGTGGTCTGATACTCCTTCCATTTCAATATTATCGCTTGCACAGTATTCCTTTGGATGTTTAAAGCTTGGGAAATCTTTCTGTATCCAAATCCGGCTTTGAACCTCTCCACAACAGTATCTCGGACCTGCCTGGGGTGTTCCTTGTTCTTCATGATGCTCTCTGTGCTTTCAACGGACCTCTGAGACCCTCACAGAGCAGGTGCATTTATACGGAGACTTGATTACACACAGGTGGATTCTGTTTATCATCATTAGTCATTTAGGTCAACATTGGCTCATTCAAAGATCCTCACTGAACTTCTGGAGAGAGTTTGCTGCACTGAAATTAAAGGGGCTGAATAATTTTGCTCGCCCAATTTGTCAGTTTTTTATTTGTTAAAAAAGTTTATAATATCCAATAAATTTTGTTCCACTTCATGATTGTGTCCTACTTTTTGTTGCTTCTTCACAAAAAGTTACAGTTTTATATCTTTATGTTTGAAGCCTGAAATATGGCAAAAGGTCGAAATGTTCAAGGGGGCCTAATACTTTCGCAAGGCACTGTACACTACTTTTGTTCAGGGCACTGTACACTACATTTGTTCAGGGCACTGTACACTACTTTTGTTCAGGGTACAATTTGAGACGGGCTGCTTTTTAGGTGTGAACCATCCTCATCTTCTATTGGCCAGGACTCGCTGCTTCATGTTTGTTGGTTTGAGAAACTTAAACCGGTCATGGATTCAAACCCAGAGATTAGTATGTAAGTGTTTTATTCTGTATACTCGTTCAAACTCAGTAATGTATATTAATAAAATACTGTATCAATCTATCTGTAACCCTTTTGATAATTTCCCAAAGCTGTTGTGAAGATATTTTGGAAAATAACATTTCATTTTTAAATCGATGCAGTAAAAGATGACATCTGCCTGTGTCTTCACTCACCCAGCCGGTAGTAATCTATCTCAGGGGCCAAGGTGACGTTGGACCGGTGAGTATAGTGTTTGTCAATGTAGCTCTGTGCTCGGTACGCATGCCAGAACACCATAAACCTAGCAATGAATGATGTCACAAATAAGCAGAGCATTCCGAAGTCTAGAAGATTCCATGGTTCCGAAAGATATTCCCGAGCCCCCTGGGACCAAACCTCCTTACACTCCGCCCAGATCATCCCTGCAACAGACAAGAGGATATAAAATGAACTTTAAAAATGTCTGAGTGCTAGATGAGATCATGGAGGCCTACGCCCCCTGTCCAAAGTGGTGAACGATAGTGACATATTATCTTTCGTTTTCCTATTCGCTAATAAAACATCAGTGATTAATGTGGTCTCACTGTGTAGCCAACATTAAGAACATGACATTCCCATTGCAGCAAATCTCAGTTCTGTCTTGAAAACACAAAACACTCAACATGGGAGTGAATGAGAGAAAGCTAATAAGACGAGAACCAGGTGGGCTGTTGTCTGAGAAATACTCTGGCCTATTCCATGTCTCAACTCGGCTTTGGAGAGGACTTGTCGGTTGCTTGATGAGGAGTGAAGGGTATAGAAAAATATTAAAACATAACAAAGACATGTTTATCAACTGAAGGCTTTGCATTTAATAAAAATTGTACCTTTCCTCAGACACCATCAACAAAGACATAGTTAATGTCATCCAGAAAATAGCTATTATATATTAATAACCTACACTTCACGTCAGTCCACAAACCGCTCAATTCCCTAATCATTGCTTTGAAACCCAACAAAGAACAGAAAAATTAGTGTTCAGCTTCTGAGAGAATCCGGTTGAGATTAATTTTATTATCAAAAATAGTAATATAATAATATAATGTGATTCATTATATTTCAGTGGAACATATGCTTAATGCGTAAAAATAATTTGTAATATTGTCTATGTAATAGTTGTTTAACTATTTCAATGCTATGGTTCTCACTGAGGAACCTATCACTTTAATACTTCTGTATGATACGTAGAGGAAACATGATCGAGGAAATGGTTGGTTGTAGATGTAGAGGAAACATGATATTGGATGAAATTGTTGGTTCTAGATGAGGTGGAAACATGATGTTGGATGAAATGGTTATTTCTAGATGTTTGAAGCATTATGATGGAGGAAATGGTTGGTTCTAGATGTAGAGGAAACATGATGTTGGATGAAATGGTTGGTTCTAGATGTGGATAAAAAATGATGTTGTATGAAATGGTTGGTTCTAGATGTGGATAAAACATGATGTTGTATGAAATTGACGTGGCTAGATTCCACCATCCCGGACACGGCTATTACGCCAGCTGGTTTCTCCGTCTTCCGGCAGGACAGAACCTCAGAATCAGGTAAACAAAGAGGCGGAGGGCTTTGCATTATGATTAACTCTCGTTGGGGTTCGGATGCCGCAGTTATTTCAACACACTGCTCACCGGACCTGGAGCTACTAACTGTAAACATACGTCCCTTCTATCTTCCCCGGGAGTTTACTTCCACTATAATCACAGCAGTCTACATACCTCCGCAGGCGGATAAGGCCACAGACTGGGAAATGTTCCGTGTTGCAGCGGGTGACAACATTGATGAATACACTGACTCTGTCTCAGCATTCATCACCAAGTGTATAGATGATGTCGTTCCACGGGTCAATGTCAAGACCTTCCCCAACCAAAAGCCCTGGGTTAACGGTAATGTCCGTGCCAAGCTTGTAGCACGGTCCTCTGCCTATAACTCTGGGGACCCGGAGGCTCTGAGGAGGGCCAGATATGACCTACGGAAGCCCATCAGAGATGCTAAAAGAGACTACAGGGACAAATTGGAGTCCAATTACAACAGCTCCGACCCCAGACGCATGTGGTGTGGACTGCGGCAGATAACGGAGTACAAAGGCAGGAAGAGCTGCGACACCCACCCCCCGCCTCACTCCCCGACGAGCTCAACACCTTCTTCGCACGGTTTGAGGTGGCCAACATCACCCCGGAAAAGCTGGCTGAGAACCCAGACAACTGCACTCTGACCCTGGATGTGGCTGACGTAAGGAGAGCTTTCAAAAGACTGAACCCTCGGAAGTCTCCAGGGCCAGATGGTATTCCAGGCCATGTTCTAAGAGGATGCGCCGACCAGCTTGCGGGGGTATTCACCTCCATATTCAACCTCTCCCTAACACAGTCTGCAGTTCCCTCCTGCTTCAAGCAGGCCACCATTATCCCGGTTCCGAAAAACCTTACATCACCTGCCTAAATGACTACCGCCCAGTTGCACTAACCTCAATCATCATGAAGTGCTTCGAGCGGCTGGTCAAAACATATATCTGCGCCGCCCTTCCGGACACCTTGGACCCCCTACAATTTGCATACCGCCCCAACAGATCTACAGACGATGCAATCGCACTGACGGCACACACCGCCCTCTCACATTTGGAAAAAGGGAACACATATGTGAGGATGCTGTTTGTGGACTACAGCTCAGCATTCAACGCTATTGTTCCTGCTAAGCTCATTTCCAAGCTCAGGATCCTGGGTTTTAAGTCCTCCCTTTGCAACTGGATCCTGGACTTCCTAACGACAAGACCCCAGATGGTGAGAATGGGCAACCTTACCTCCTCCACAATGACCCTGAGCACCGGAGTCCAACAGGGCTGCGTACTCAGTCCCCTCTTGTTCACTTATGATTGTGTGGCCACACGCAGTTCCAACACCATCATAAAGTTTGCTGATGATACAACCATCCTAGGTCTCATCTCCAACAACGATGAGACTTCTTACAGAGAAGAGGTAAGAGCCTTGGCTACCTGGTGCCAGAGCAACTACCTCTCTCTCAATATCAGCAAGACAAAAGAGATGATAGTGGACTTTAGGAAGCAGCAGAGGGAGGGTCCTGCCCCCATACACATCAATGGAGCTGAAGTCGAGAGAGTTTCAGAGTTCAAGTTCCTCGGTGTGTTTATCAGCGACAACCTCACATGGTCCAGACAGACAATCTCGTTAACAAAAACTGCCCAAAAGCGCCTATACTTCCTGAGGAGACTCAAGAAGTTTGGCATCTCTGTCAGGATTTTAACAAACTTCTACAGGTGCACCATTGAGAGCATCCTCTCAGGCTGCATTACAGCCTGGTACGGCAGCTGCTCCGCTGCTGATCGTGAGGCCCTTCAGAGGGTGGTAAAGTCAGCGGAGCGCATCATTGGCTGCTGCCTCCACTCAGTGCAAGGCATCTACCATAAGCGATGCCTTAGGAAAACAAAGAACATCCTCAAAGACCACAGCCACCCAGGCCGTGAACTTTTCTCACTACTGCCGTCTGGTAGACGTTACCGGAGCATCAAGGCACGGACTACCAGACTTAAAAACAGTTTCTTCCCACAGGCCATTCGGCTGCTCAACATGGAACACAGACACTGATCGCAAATCGTCTGTTGAGCACTAACACTCTCTGGTCACTTTAAGCTCTCTACATCTAATGTAGCAGAATTCAAATGCACCTTTAAAAGCAATTTTCCATGACAATCTATAATATTTACTACTTCTACTGTTGTACATTTTCCAGACCACTGCTCAGTACATAGCATTTTATTATTATTATTACTATTGTCATTATTATTTTAAAATTCTTATATTGTTGTAATTCTTGTTTTTAAGCCCACTGCATAGAAATCGCCGTGCAATGTCAAAAGAATTTCTCTGCATAGGATGATGTATGTTATTCGATGCATATGATAAATAAACAACTTTGACTTGACTTTGATGGTTGGTTTTAGATGTGGTGGAAACATGATGAGGGATAAAATGTTTGTCTCTAGCTGTGGGAGAAACAGGATATTGGATGAAGTTGTTCATTTTAGATGTAAAGGAAACATGATGTTGGAAGAAATGGTTGGTTATAGATGTGGAAGAAACAAGATGTTGGGTGAAATGCTTGGTTGTAGATGTAAAGAAAACATGATAAAGGATGAATGGGTTGGTTCTAGATGTGGTGGAAACATAATGAAGGATGAAATGGATGTCTCTAGCTGAGGAGGAAACATGATATTGGATGCAATTGGTGATTTTAGATGTAAAGGAAACATGATATTGGATGAAATGGTTGGTTCTAGAAGTAAAAGAAACATGATGTTGGATTAAATATTTGGTTCTAGATGTAGAGGAAACATGATGATGGATGAAATGACTCTAGATGGACAAGCTGTTCCACGGAATTCCATTTCCAAGATCTACTATATTTCCATTTGATCTATTTCTTTGACACTGACATGCTTGTTTTCCTTATTTGAACTGTAACATCTTTATAAAATATTCTGATTGATTTAAGGTAGATAAAAATCACAGAAAAAAATTAGAAATAGGGCTTCAAAATTATCCTTGAGATATTTCGCTAGACAGTTTATTAAAAATATAGTTTATATAGACAGTACCGTTCGCGTACGGTAGGCGCCACCTTGTAGTTAGTCACCCATATATTTTAATAAACAGATATAATTCATGCATTTCCATGTAATTAGATTTCACAAACGTAATTCCTATTGACACATTGGGAAACCACGGACCATGGGAGATTCCAAGTCACAGTTCAGCTCAAGTAGCACAGCGTTCATTGTTCGACTGATCAAGACTGTTTTACCAAGATGGTGCCTGCCTGTATATGCGAACAGTACTGTCTTTATAAACTATATTTTTTATAAACTCTTCCGTGGAAGTGTGGTGCTATTTTGAGACTTGAGATTTATTTTTGCTTCATTCGTGCCCCGACTACTAGCGTTATAAGCTAATTATTGGTTTGAGTTTAAACAGGGCACATTCGATTAGCATGAAAACAAATCACAGAGAACAGTCAACTCGGTACCCATGTATTATTAACCCCTGGGTTCATTTTGCGCCGGAATCGTCCTTTAACTGTTTCATCAAGTCGTCTCCAACAGAATGGGCATCGAAGTGGTTAAATGTTTTGTTTGGGGTTTTAATTCCTTTCTATTGACTTCAGACAGAAACCAAAAGGATTACTGAAAATGTTATTGAGTTGAACCATTTGCTTGCTGTTTAAATCACTGTTCTAAAGTGGGTAGTGTCTCATACAATCTGATCATTTGAATTTCCAGCCAAGATGTTATTGACTGTGTCATGGCCAGACATTTCTTACTAAAAATGATCAAATTTTTGATAAATTGCTTATATGCTTGTATGTGTGAGCTTGCTTGTTTTATTATACAGTAATTAATTAATTAATTCAACTTATTTAGCGCTTCTCAAAGTACCCAAAGTGCATAACACAGTGAGGGGGAAAGCCCATCTCATACACCACTAATGTGTAGCACCAAGTTGGGTGATGCGCAGCAGCCATTTTGCGCCAAAATGCTCACCACACATCAGCTATTAGGTGGAGAGATGAGTAGTTATATACGCCAATTAGGAAGGAGGGGGATTATAAGGCGGCCATGATTGAAGTGAGGCCTGGTTGGGAATTTGGCCATGACGCCGGGGTTAACAACCCTACTCTTACAATAAGTGCCATGGGATTTTTAATGACCACAGAGAGTCAGAACACCGTTTAATGGGCTCATAGGACTTTTAGTTATTGAAAAGTGTTCTCCAGGCAGCTCTCCCTTGGAGGCAGAAATCATTTGATTGGTTGATTCAAAACTGAGGACGGATCTCACATCACGTTGGAAATGTGCACATGAGCATAGTTATCTCAGTTTTTAATCATATCTAACCATACCCCTAACCTTAACCCTAACCTTAACCACACTGGTGTGTTGAAATGTAATCCTGTGTTATATATATGCAAAGGGAAGGGATAAGGTTGGCATAAATTGTCAATAGCAACTAAAAGTAAACAGTGTTGCTTTTCAATGTGTGATGTCAGGTCCGCCCTCTGTTTTGAATTAACCAATCAAATGATTTCTGCCTTCAAGGCAAATCTGCCTGGAGAACACTTTTCAATAAGTAAAACTCCTATGAGCCGTTTAACATCCCATCCGAAAGACGGTTATGTATGTCAAATTATATTAAAACAAGGACTAATTGCAGAAATTAGGAAATGTAGCCAGTTTCCTTTGTTTGGGAAAATCAATCAATGGCCTTCAAATGGGTAATAAATCCAGCAGATGTGTGAGTGTGTGTATTTGTGTGTGATTCTGTGTGTATTTGTGTGTGATTCTGTGTGTATTTGTGTGTGATTCTGTGTGTATTTGTGTGTATTTGTGTGTGATTCTGCATTTGTCTTTGTGAGCGACAGGACACAGTAGTTCAGAACGATACATTGACACGAGGAGAGATAAAACTACAACTACAGAGAGATGACAACATCAAATACATAGGGGTCTGGTTAGACTCTTCACTCTCCAGGATTGGCTTCCTATTCCGTAACAAGGCCTCACGCACTCTTCCTGCCAAACACGCCCTTGTGAAATAGACCATCCTTCCAAACAAGTCTTTTGGATGTCATTTACAGATCCACATTAAACTCTCTCCTTAGTAAATTAGATGTAGTATACCACAGCACCATCTGTTTTGGATGGCCCTCGTTACACACCTGGCACCAAACTCACTGGTACCACCTCATCTACAAGTCCTTACTAGGCAAAACCCCACCTTACCTAAGCTCAAAAGCCTGCACCTCCTTTAACTGCCTGTCCTTCCAGTTCTCCACTCCTAATGATTGGAACGAGCTGCAAACATCTTTGAAGCTTGAGTCCACTGTTCCCCTAACTACGGTACCTTAAAAGTATTAGAATCAAATCTACTGTCAGACCACAACACATGTTGACTCTACCTGCTCTCTCTGCTCTAGGCTCTTGTGACCTCATCTAACCCTTAACACATCTTGCACATACTCACCCACACAGCTGTCTTTGTTTATTTTGCACACTACCATTCCCATAGCCATGCTCATTATGTCACCTACTTTAGTGTTATTTTAGCACTGCCACCTTATATTCCGAATAATCTAACACTATAGCACAGACATTATTTTGCAATGACTGTATAATATACTGCCAAGCCATTTTACATAGCAATTAATCTACCTCTCTAATGCAGACATTTGTTGCACTACCTGACTCTTACATGCTTACTCTGAAATCCTGCACTCTGTATTCCTGTTTTATTTATTATTTATTTTATTTTATTGTTGTGTAATTCATGTGTAACTTACACAGAACTATATATATAATAATTTGATGAATGGTTTGTTTATGACCTATGACCCAGGCAGTGATGAGTATTTCCGTCCAGGTGAACGGGGTGTTCTTCCTCCTGAACAGCTGCGACGGGTAGTCCTGGACTGTCATGTTGGGCAGCAGGCTGGTTCCCACGAAGCGGTCGGCTGCATTCAGAACCAGCAGACCCAGGAAGAGAGTGAAAGAAGCTGCGTGGGCCACAAACTTCAGAAACGGGCCACGCATTATCTTTCCCAGCTGGGAAGATAAAACAAATGCTATATGAAAAAAGGCAAAACAATCTACCCAGAAGGATTCATTAGTGCAAGGAGCAGTTGAAGCACTTAGCAGAAAATGCAGAAAACTGCTTCTGTCTTTAATCCATTTATATAAGCTCTTTACAGATGACAGACATTTTTCATCTCAGTTGACCTCAGTTGACATTGCTGTAAACAGAGTAATATTGTTGTTGTATTTCATATCAACTCATAACCTTGCTGTAAACAGTGTAATATTGTTGTTGTATTTCATATCAACTTATAACCTTGTTGTAAACAGTGTAATATTGTTGTTGTATTTCCTATCAACTCATAACCTTGTTGTAAACAGTGTAATATTGTTGTTGTATTTCATATCAAGTCATAACCTTGCTGTAAACAGTGTAATATTGTTGTTGTATTTCATATCAACTCATAACCTTGCTGTAAACAGTGTAATATTGTTGTTGTATTTCATATCAAGTCATAACCTTGCTATAAACAGAGTAATATTGTTGTTGTATTTCATGGTAATAGTCATGACCTTGCTGTAAACAGTGTAATATTGATGTATTTCATATCAAGTCATAACCTTGTTGTAAACAGTGTAATATTGTTGTTGTATTTCATACTAATAGTCATAAACTTGCTGTAAACAGTGTAATATTGTTGTATTTCAAATTAATAGTCATAACTTTGCTGTCAACTGTATAATATTGTTTGTGTATTTCAAATTAATAGTAATAACCTTGCTTGAAACAGTATAATATTGTAGTTGTATTTCATATCAAGTCATAACCTTGCTGTAAACAGAGTAATATTGTTGTATTTTAAATTAATAGTCATAACTTTGCTGTAAAAAGTGTAATATAGTTGTATGCCATATTAATAGTCACAACCTTGCAGTAAACAGTGTTATATTGTTGTATGTCATATTAATAGTTACAAACTTGCTGTAAATAGTGTAATATTGTTGTTGTATTTCAAATTAATAGTCATAACTTTGCCTTAAACAGTGTAATATTGTTGTATGTCATATTAATAGTTACAAACTTGCTGTAAATAGTGTAATATTGTTGTTGTATTTCATATTAATAGTCATAACCTTGCTGGATGGTGCTATCCAGTAGAACAGGGCCAGGACAGGCAGCCCAGCTGCTATACCCAGAACTACCAAGAACTTGACAGCGTTGGTCTGTTGTCTTATCCCAGACAGGTTCTGGTACCAGATGGACATGAGCTGCTGCTGGCAGTTTGGGTGGGCCACAAACTACCACAGAGGAATGAGAAGAGAAATATGATTTAGTGATCCATTGTTTGAAAGATCTAAATGTCTGTCCATAACACAGTATGTTGAGAGTTACATGTTATTGAACTTTTATAAAATCACAACCCCGTTATCAAACCTGCCATCCCTGTAGCATTTTCTTTTTTATTGATTTTTTATTAATTTTATCTTTTTTTTGGACTTGACAGTAGGAAGCAGAGACTACAGAGACTGGCCTGTAGGGGGAGACAGAGAGGAATGGCCCAGACAGCAGCCACGTTGGGGGCATTGGCATCAGACTGTGGGAAAAATGGGTACTAAGTACATAGGCCCCTAATTTGAAGAAGGTCAATTGAATTCTTGAA
This sequence comes from Umbra pygmaea, assembly GCA_016801145.1. Classification (NCBI taxonomy): domain Eukaryota; kingdom Metazoa; phylum Chordata; class Actinopteri; order Esociformes; family Umbridae; genus Umbra; species Umbra pygmaea. Next base: position 11,263 of record JACXGM010021477.1, read on the forward strand.
TAGAGAGGGGAGGGGCCCTCAGAGACAGCCTATGTACAGGGCCCAGACTATTGTGTTATGACAATGCCGAAGGGGGCATGTGTGTATCTGGCTCGGGAACTTAGACCACTATACTAACTGTGAACAGCATCAATGCTCATTTAGATGTGTTTAACTACACCCATGTGTGTATCTGGCTCTGGAACTTAGACCACTATACTAACTGTGAACAGCATCAATGCTCATTTAGATGTGTTTAACTACACCCATGGTGGTGACTCTGTGTACATTGTCTCTTACCTTCTTCAGTTCATACTTTATTGCGAGCTTTAACCTAATAAGCTTTTGACTCCCTGATGACTCGTAGTTCTCAGTGGCTTCAGTGTCCCCATTCAAGATTGCCTCCACCTCCTCTGTGTTGCGACACAGATCCAGCAACCCCACCACAAAGTCTTTACATTGCGTTGACAGCTTCAAGTAATCATTCTGCCATGGAAGAAAAGAAGATTCAATTAAATAAATTGGTCAACCAAGATAACAATGTTTGAAACAAATGACTTCTTAAGTGACTGTACTGAGTTCTGAGTGCCAGAACAACCTAATTGATTTGTGTTCACCAAACTATTTAATAGTTCCGTCAGAATTTCACTGACATCTGACATTTCCTTTCTTACGTTTAGCCTGAAGTCACACTGCCTAGCCCTTACCATTATCATCTCATACATATTTGTTCTAATAAAACGAAATACTTTTTCAGAAAACATCATTTTAATACATTGTTTTAACATGGCAACAGATCGTTCAATGTGCAGTTATAACAGCCAGAGATTTTTTTGTGATATATCTAGTTCTGCAATATGGTAAATAGTAATTTTGTTGTTATTGCTTTTAACATAGCTGCATAAAAATATTGATTTCATATTTTGATTTTCATATCATATTTTTTTATTTACTGATTTTGTTATGGCTTCTATCCATGGCAGAAGACAGTAGATCGGTGACCATTTCACTGAAGCCATTCCTCGTTTTCTGTTTATCCTAGACTGTTGATCGTTTCCTAATAACTCACCCAATGGATTTTCTTCATTGTTTGTCTAACCATTCATAGCCAAAATTCATCCAGTCATTAGTAAGTGTATTTAAGTTCCTCTGTTTGTTCATTTCCCTGTTGACATTGTCTCCAGTTGTGTGTTCAGTAGGGTTGTAACGGTACACAGGTGCGGTGCTATTCACAGGTTTACACATGAACCCGAATACATAGAACATTAAATTATTAATACATTGCTAGAAACTGTATTTTTAATACTTCTTCAAAAAATCGGGTTATATTAATATACTGTATATGAGCCTTAGCACACATCGCAATTGACATTGTGGCCTAATCATTGTTGGCATTTTTCCAACTTTGTTAGTGTGTAACACAAGAAGGAGATCTAGACCTACAATGGTGAGTGGTGGTGATGAATCAAAATGGGAAAATACTCTGCTTCATCTACAGACAAAACTAAAACTCTAATATTGCTAAATCAGGGGTGTGATTGGCAAAGGACAAAAAAGCAGGAAAATATATGGCGCACCTACCATGACGCAGCGAAAACCCCCCCACACTTTGCATATTGTAGGGCCCTATGAAATCAGTTTTATTTTTTAGCCAATTCCGTTTTATTTCTTTTTCAAATTCCCTGATTTCCATTTAATTTCTGCGATTCTCCTTTTTAATCTCAAACCTCCATATAATCCCCCTGGGGCAGTGGTTCCCAAACGTTTTTGGTTACTGTACCACCAGGGGTCCTAGTACCCATGGTTGGGAAACACTACCCACGCAAAAGTGGTTTGCTCAACTACCTTTTTCACCCACCAGCAACTAAACAACTATTTGGGCAAAAGTTGAATTCAGAAGCCCGCACCCGAACCTAAAATATAGAGAATACTGCTGTACAGTTTGCAATTGCATTGCCAGGCTAAATTTACTTTCCATATGATCAAAGTAATTATATCTAGACATGCAGAAGCAGGCTATTTCACGAAATGTGCATAGGTATTTGTCATGTTAATAACATATTATTTCTAATTCATAATGGATATCTATGGGTATGTTTACATGGGCTGGCATAGCAGGCTAGTGTTCTGGTACGAAAATAATGAAAACTTAGCGTGAAAAACAGAATCCTACAAAATGCAGCGGGCCAAAACAAACATTTCCGACCATACCGCCTAAAACTAAATCCTAATGCAAATACGAGATATGAAGAGAAAATGAAGAGAATGAAAGGACTGGAACCTTACGAGCAAAGCGACTGGCCAAGGGCCGGCGGGACGTCAACCTGTTAGCTGTTGCCAACTTCCAGCACCCAAATATACTAGTGATGTACGAATCACGAACGATTCGTTCTTTTTGAACGAATCTTTTTAGTGAACTGGGTGTACTAAATCACTGCTTTAAAAGATTTGTTCAATTAATGAATCACTTCTGCAAGAGAAAATTACGCAGATGTAGCCTATTGGTCAAGTCCGAATCAAAAACGTTTATAACTTAGTAGATGTCATCACCATGCCCTGAAAAAATAGATTCCCACCCTTATCATAATCCACACAATGCAGCAGAAATCGAACTCGTCTTCATAATATTTGTCATAAAGGCTTTATTGTCGCGGATTTAAAAGTGCTATGAGTCTTGTGTCGCGAGAGTTCGCAAACTGTCAACACAACGATGTTATTGGTTGTTCTTCACACCCTTTATTATAAAAAATATGTTCATCTAAGCATACTTAACGAGAATACAACGTGTCATTCGTAAATCTATTTTACTTCCCTTAAAAAGTACATGTGAATATTTTCAATGTGTATTACTTAAGTCTTTATTAACGCCACGCGAGACAGAAGTGATACAGAAGTGCGTGCGTGCATGCATGCAGCCAGTTGAAAAAGTCAAGATGAGTGAACGGCGACAAAGAAGCAATATTTGGAACGTTTTCACCAAAATAATAAATCAAAATATTGCCAAGTACACTACTTGCAAAATAAATTTGTCAACCCGTGTCTCCACAGACATTTGCATTTTTGTGTTCATAGCTTGAAAAATTAAACGAGTGCACTGCTTTCACAGTAAATAATAAGGTCACATCATGGGCACAAAATGTAATTAAGCAGTTACCAAAAGATTAATTAACCGAATCAGTTAATCGAAAGATTTGAATCTTTTAAATGAACTGTACTGAATGATTCAGTTCAATTTAGTGATTCGGAATCCCCATCACTAAAATATACAACTACATGATATTAAGTGCTAGTCAGGGTTCGAATTACTTGGGAGCTCACATAAAAGCAGTAAAATCATACACCTGTGGGGGTCTCTAAAAATCATCAGCACCATTATTTAGATCACAAAAAATGAATTTTTTCCTTTAATATATATCACGACATTTATGTTAATAAACAGCTTAAAAGAAATGTGTTTTCCAAAAGAATGCAATAGGTCTATGCTACTGCTAGGGGCATATCGCGATGGGTGTGTTTTTGATCATGTTATACATCACTGGAGTCAAGCCAGCCGCCACTTTAAAAATGTCAGTCTTTCATTGTGGAATTTCAGAATAAAGAACCTTTCAAATAGTACACAATAAAACACAATGAAACTGTCTGTTTCCAATCGCTCATTTCACGTCAGCTACACTAACCAGCACCCCGGGAAGCTTGACAAAAAGTTTCAGAAACATTCATCGTGGAGTTTCAGAATAAAAGCCTTTTGAAATATCACATAACTCATACTGTATTCATGAATTGATTACAAAGAAACTGTCTGTTTCCAATCACTCATTTTACATCAGCTACACTAACCAGCACCCCTGGTACATTGTCAAAAAGTTTCAGAAACATTAATTGTGGAGTTTCAGAATAAAGGCCCTTTGAAATATCACAACTCATACTGTATTCATGAATTTATTACAAAGAAACTGTCTGTTTCCAATCACTAATTTCACTCCAGATACACTAACCAGCCCCCCTAGTAGCTTGTCCAAAAGTTTCAGAAACATTCATTGTGGAGTTTCAGAATAAAGGCCCTTTGAAATATTACACACTAACACTGTATTCATGAATTGACTACAAAGAAACTGCCTGTTTCCAATTAATCATTTCACTTCAGAAACACTAAAAAGCACCCCTGGTACATTGTCAAAAAGTTTCAGAAACATTCATTGTGGAGTTTCAGAATAAAAGCCCTTTGAAATATCACAACTCATACTGTATTCATGAATTGATTACAAAGAAACTCTCTGTTTCCAATCACTATATCTGCATGCATTCAGAATTCAACAAACCAACGTAACTAACTAAGACAAACACATAATGCATGAGTTAAATTGTGAAAACTTTGACTCGTTTATTGGTCTTAATAAATGCACGTTCTAGTAGAACACTGTTGGAGCTACTGCTGCATGAGCCTGTTAAATAAAAATATATTTAAGACTTGAATTAAAAGACAGTTATCCCGGGCGCCTTGTTTGTGCCAAGAATTCCCAAAATGCTTTGCGGGAATATGTTATGATGACGACACATTAGCAGGATACAAAAGTCTCTGACTGGTTATGTTTGAGAGTGTTTTACCATAGCGCCCTACTCTTGGTGTCACGTACATTACTACAGAATTTATTATACTTGTCAAAACTAAATTGGAACTCCACTATTGCCTCGTCTTCATTGTGAGGCCACCTAGTCTATACTAGGCGGTTCTAGGTAGGCTTCAAACCAGGCGTGGGGGGTTGGTATGTCTCCACTTCCTTCAGTGGAAAGTGGGCTCTGATGTCTTTCGCGGGAAAAACATTCCTATGACGTTTTTTACAATTTAAGACGGCGTCAGAAGATGACGCGCATCCTGAGCAACCTGTGACTGCCGACCGCGAAGCACTGTAGTAAAACAATCACGTAGAGCCAGAAGGGTGCATTTACAAAATGCAAGACGTAGTTGATTTCGAGTCGCTTACATTTTCTTCTTTTGGTTTGTGTTTACTTTTTAAATGTCTCATGAAGTCCAGGCAAAAAGTATTAAATAGGAATCACAGAGAAAGACCCTGCAATGCCGGCTGCACAGGCAACGCATGCAAAGACGTTTATCTAATTATTACTTTCCGTACCTACACACCGTTTGTACTTTAAATATGGCGCCAGTTGAAACCACACACTAAAGCACTAGTGTGACATCACGTCTACGTTTTCACCTAGACCCAGTGCCGGGGTGGGTAATCGGGAGAACCGGGAGAGTTCCCGGTGGGCCGCTAGTTGTTGGGCCGGTAAGGTGGTTCGTAAAAAACTATTTTATAATCGCTATACTTGTTGCAATTCGGACTGGGCCACCTGCCTGCAGATGTGAGGTAGTGCTGCCCACTCTTTGAGCGCACCTCTCATTCACGTCACACACAAACACGAGCTGCTACGCACCCACAGTCCACATCAAACGAGCCTTCAAAATAGAATTGGTCACCAGACCAGGAATGTCACTTAAACTAAGTGGGTAAACGATAATTATGTTAATAATGTTTATCTAAATTATAATCGCACCAACCTCTTTGCCAAAGAGGAATCACGAATGTTTACTCTCTGCGCGTGATTAATTTACCGGTAATCTGTTCTCCTGCGTGCGCGTGACGGCAGAGAGACGAAGCAGACTACTGTATATTAGCTAACTCCTGCGCTTATTTTAGAAATAGAAAAACTCTTCCAAATCAAAGCAGACTGTTGGAAAATTAGTTTTCAAAACGGTAAAGTAAATAGTTGCTGATATTTCAGTCAGGTGTCTATCTAGCTCTAGTCAGTCAGTAGTTAGACAGCATGCAAGTTATGTACAGTACTGTAGGCTACTGCAAAGTTACTGTATTACATGTAACTAGCTAACTGTGTAGCTCAAATGTATAGCCTAACTGTCAAAGTAGCTCATTTAACTTATTTAATAAGAGAATGAACGATGTGCAGTGAAAGACAACACACGGTAAGCCATCA
>JACXGM010021478.1:0-17235 GCA_016801145.1 Umbra pygmaea
CCTGTCCTGTAATAAGGTCCTGTGTCCTGAATGTTCAAGGACAACATTTTGGCACTACCCTCCTAAGTTTTTGCACTTCAGTTAATGCATAGAAGAGAATGTTCACATAATTAAATGTGACATTGCAGTCTTATTTTCCTCATTTTTTGTAATGCCTTTGAATTATATGGGGGACATGAATCGCAATACATCGCAGAATTGAATTGCAATACTTGCAGTATTGCAATATGTTAAGAATCACAATAATATTGAATCATGGCCCAAATATCGCAATACTATCGAATCGTCACATTTTTGCAGATTCCCACCTCTAAAACTGATACAGAAGCGGCCAAAATGTACTCTGTGGTTCTCAGAAGCATTGGCAGGCACAGAATAGTTTATGACAGAAATCAACTATGTTAACGTGTTTAAATATTACAGTTGGGGGGACAGGTATTTGATACAGTGCCGATTTTGCAGGTTTTCCTACTTACAAAGCATGTAGAGGTCTGTAATTTTCATCATAGGTACATTTCAACTGTGAGAGACGGAATGTAAAAAAATTCCAGTATATCAAATTGTATGAATTTTAAATAATTAATTTGCATTTTATTGCATGACATACGTATTGGATCACCTACCAACCAAAAAGAATTCCAGCTCTCACAAACCTGTTCGTTTTTCTTTAAGAAGCCCTCCTACACCTGTTTGAACTCGTTACCTGTATAAAAGACACCTGTCCACACACTCAATCAAACAGACTCCAACCTCCACAATGGCAAGAACCAGATAGCTGTGTAAAGACATCAGGGATAAAATTGTAGACCTGCATAAGGCTGGGATGGGCTACAAGACTATAGGCAAGCAGCTTGGTGAGAAGGCAACAACTGTTGGCACAATTATTAGAAAATGGAAGAAGTTCAAGATGATGGTCAATCTTCATGCAAGATCTCACCTTGTGGGGCATCAATGGCCAAGAGGAAGGTGAGGGATCAGCCCAGAACTACACGGCAGGACCTCGTCAATGACCTGAAGAGAGCTGGGACAACAGTCTCAATGAAAACCATTAGTAACACACTACACCGTCATGGATTTAAATCCTGCAGTGCACGTAAAAGCCAGCGCATGTCCAGGCCTGTCTGAAGTTTGCCAATGACCATCTGTATGACCCAGATGAGGAATGGGAGAAGGTCATGTGGTCTGATGCGGAGGCGTCATGCACCTATTTTTTTTTAAGGGGGCACAGTGTGCACAACACATGCAAAAATCTGAGGGGGCACGTGTCCAGTTTCAATATGCATGACGCCTCTGGTCTGATGAGACAAAAGCTTTATGGTCTAAACTCCACTTGCTTAGAGAAAGAAGAAAGATGAGTACAACGCCAAGACCATCCTAACCGTGAAGCATGAAGGTGGAAACATCATTCTTTTGGGGATGCCTTTCTGCAAAGGGGGCAGGACGAGTGCACCATATTGAGGGGAGGATGGATGCGGCATGTATCACAAGATCAAATTCAATATTTAAAAATCATACAATGTGATGAGTTTTTACAGACCTCTACTTGCTTTATAAGTAGGAAAACCTGCAAAATTGGCAGTGTATCAAATACTTGTTCTCCCCACTATATATTACAACCGGAAAGTTCTCTGGAATTTTCCTTTAAGGTCTGAAATGCTATTTTAAGGGCAGTTTAAGGATTTCTTGTCTACATTTTCTACACTGATGAGCTAAGGTCTTTTGGGTTTGTAAGACCTCATCTGCTTCTCTGTATGTATGTGTTAATATCTTTACTCTATTTACAGACTGACATGTGACTAGACCTGCACTTGTCAAGATTTTGAGGCATCCACTCTTGTGTATAATGAGTATTCCAGCTGATGGGGCTGCTGTCCCTAAAGAGAGCCATACAGATGGAGCACCAAACAAGGGACCTGAAGAGAAACTAATGGACCCTGATATGAGGTATGTGTGTGTGTTTTTCCAATTTAGAATGTGTAGAATTTCTAATGTAAATTAGTTTAAGATGGTTGTTTATTATGTAGAAATTATTGCCATTATAAGCAATATTTGTGGTGGCCTGGGATAAAGGTTTTGCTATAGGCTACGCTGCATAATAGAGAGTGCATTTTGAAAGGTATAGGACCTTTTTGCTGAGAGCACAGATGTCTCTCATCTAAACTTGTCAGTAAATTGTGATACGTACTATGGTTTACCAAAAAGAAAAGTACGGCTTTTGGCCACCAGGTAGCATTAATGTGCACAACATTGGTTAATCCAAAGGTGTGTTTGGCTCACAGCTGTAAAAAATTTCCCTTGCTTAACATTGCGTGAATCGTTATCAATAAAGAGAAGCTCACCAAATATAGTTTTTAAAGATATTAGCTGCGTTCTATGTAAATACATGAACACTGGTGAATTCCGTAGTCCATGAACTAATACTGCAGTTTTCCAAAAATATATCTAGATAGCGCATAGCCTAATGAAGTAGTCACTCATCTTAGAATGAAGAAACTGTGGGTTCAAAGCACGAAATATAAGATGTTATATATATATATACTATTTCAGAAGTTCATATAATTAATTTGTACATCTTACACTGACAAAAGGTGTTTGCAAATCTCTAAACATGGATTTCACTCCATGTCCGTACTTCCTTAGTAAACATAGTTATACTTGTTCATCCAGTTTTTGGCACTTCTCAGACACAGCGGACATGATGTGCCTTGTGTCTGGATCCTATCAGTTTGTGAAATTTGTTTTTTTTTGTTAATATTTTTCTCTAATGAGATGAAACAAGTAAACACATTTTTTTTTTAAATATCTTAATACTGTATGTATGTCTTATCTTTACAGCAACACAAAATATAATTTAGATATTGCTAATCCTGGCTACAGAATTATTTATCTGTCAGAATGTGAACCATTACATGCAATATGTCACGTTGGGTGTGTTGGTTGAGAGAGGGAGACCCGATGACAAGGCGATAGTCGTTATCCATCATAATTTATTGATACCAATGTATCGGAGTGAATAACAATATACAGATATAGGTAGGGCTGGGCAGGGAGCCCTGGGACTGGCTGGACAGGGAGCCCTGATACTGGCTGGGCAAGGAGCCCTGGGTCTGGCTGGACAGGGAGCCCTGGGACTGGCTGGGCAGGGACCCCTGGGACTGGCTGGGCAGGGTGCCCTGGGACTGGCTGGGCAGGGAGTCCTGGAAGCAGGGGTTCAGGGAGCCTTGGGAGAAGGGGTTCAGGGAGCCCTGGCAGCAGAAGATCAGGGAGCTTAAAATCCTCCATCGCCGAGTCATTCTCGAATTCCGGCGGTGGAGGCAAAAACAGGTTTTCCAGGCTTTCAGTAGCCTGGAGCTCTGAAGCTGACTGTGGTGGGACCTGACATGGATCAGGCTTCGGCGGGGTCAGGCGTCATCCTGGAGAGGGGGCCGTCGGCCATTTTGGGAGGACCGTCAGCCATCTTGGGAGGACCATCGGCCATCTTGGGAAGACCATCGGCCATCTTGGGAGGACCGTCGGCCATCTTGGTAGACTGGCAGAGGCCCCTTGTGAGGCCTACTCTGGATATGGGATCTCTGACAAGATACATGAGGGGTCTGACAGAAAACTGAGGGACCCTACCACTCAGACTGGGAGCCCTAACACATGGGCTAACACCCTGGACCTGAGAACTAGGGGGCTTGACTGGAGAACTAGGGGGCTTGACTGGAGAACTAGGGGCCTTGACTGGAGCTCAAGGGGCCTTGACTAGAGCCCTAGGGAAAATAACTGGAGCCCTTGGGGCACTAGTAAGAGAGCTAGTGGGAAAGGCCTGCAAGCTAGCCTGTGAGCTAGGGGAGCTGGGAAAGCTAGCCTGTGAGCTAGGGGAGCCAGGAAAGCTAGCCTATGAGCTAGGGGAGCTAGAAGTCCTAGCAAAAGAACTAGGGTTGCTAAGACCCAGACGGGGAGCCTAATGGGAGAGTTAACAGGAGTGTTGGACAGAGAAATAGTGATACTAGGTAGTGAGCTAGGGGGGCTAGCCTGATAGCTAAGGGAGCTAGGAGGGCTAGCATGAAAGCCAGGAGTGCTACTAGTCAGACGGGGAGCCCTAACAGGGGAGCTACTACCCTGAGCCTGAATACTAGGGGAACTAGTAAGAGAGCTAAAGGAGGTAAGAAACGAGCCAGTAAAGCTAGACGGAAAGCTAGTACATGTGACCTGAGAGCAGATGATGCTAGCCTGAGAGCTATTTTGGAGAGTTAGAGGTGCTAACACCCCTACTCGGTGGACTACCACCTGAGTATGGGGGGTTTCAACATAATAGCTAGGAGAGGTAGCCTGTAAGTTGGGGGACCTAGCCAGAGACTGAGAGGAGCTAAGCGGAGAACTGGAGCTAACAGAAGTAGCCTGTAAGCTGCGGGGCCTATCCAGAGAGCTGATGGAGTTAGCCTGTGGGTTAATGGAGGTGGCCTGGGAGCTAATGGAGCTCATGGGAAGGCTAGCGGTCCTAACACCCAGACGGGAAGCCCTACTAAGCGGGCTAACACCCTGGACCTGTGAGCTAGGGAAATACCAGTCCTCCTTTACGTCTCAGAAGAAATACTACTCATCCTCCTCCTCCTCCCATACAGAAAACTCCTCATCCTCATCTGAACTGTTCCCACAGCCATAGCCCTTACCCAAATTATGTTGGGGGTTTCGTCCCTGGAACACTGAGAGCACAAAGTCCTCCCAGGAGATAGTGGGGAAGTGGGCTCGGGAGGCAGCGGCCATCAACCGGTCCATATGAGCCCTCAGCTCCATGGCTCTCGCCTCGATCTCCTCTTCTTCTTGTTCTCTGCCTAGGGATCTCAGTCTCTTGTTGTTAAGGTTGGGCATTCTGTGACGTTGGGTGTGTGGGTTGAGAGAGGGAGACCCGATGACAAGGCGATAGTCATTATCCATCATAATTTATTGATACCAAGGTCCGGGAGTGAATAACGATATACAGACATAGGTATGGCAGGAAGCGGGAGCACCACCATACACAATAGAAGTTACATGCTCTTATAGTGGTACAAACACAAATATGACTAAGTACCAAGCTAATCCGTACGCCTATACACTCACACTATAACAAATGAGAAACGTACCAGTAGTAGTCCCGGAGATCAAAAAGTAATGTCACACATAACAGGATTCAGAAATCACAATGCCCAACACTTTCTCTCTGGTTTGGGCTGTCTATATAGTGTGCACTGACTACCTCCTCACACACGGCTGAGAGTCATTAATAATCAAGCCGATTTAGATGTTACTAGGCTACTCAGCCAACCCTATAGAATGACACCCCAAACCAGAGAGAGGTGTGGTTTACACACACTGACAACTCAGGTAGAGATTAACTTAAAGGAACATGACTAACAAAACTGATTAATTAAAAGAACATGCAAAGCACTGAAAGGGGAAATCAGAACAATCATGAAACACAAGAATAAACCCCAAATTCTAGTATGAGTCCATACCTCAGTTAATTCTAGTCCATAGACCCCTCCCAGGGCTGGGTGTCACACAATAAAAACAACATGCCTAATACATTTGATGGCCTTTATTTGTATTTTGAAAATGTCTACTGTACAGTAGAGTACACTGTCCATAAACAATTAGATAAATCAATTACAAATATGAATAAACTGAAGGGTTTGTGTTCGCTCCCTGTTACTAAACAAAGTAGTAATGTTGTGGGATAAAATCTGATGAAAGCATATTTGGAATTTATAATCATGCCAATACAGGACAAAATACACACAGTTCTGGCTATATGAACAGTGAGCTGATATTAACTTTATTTCACAGTTCTTTTCTCCCCTTTAAACTCTTTATGAGTCTGTTTGGAAAGCTTCAAACACATTTGCCACCCACCCTCCTGACATCCCACACCTCCCCATACCCCCCGCACAACCCCCACCTCCCCTCCATCAAACCTGTGCATTTATCCGTGAGGACTCCTATAGTTTGGAGCCTGTTAAATTCTCAGGCCATCCGGGATTCCCAAACGGAAAGTCATATAACAAATTCTGTTTGCACAAACTTGTTGCATTATTTGTTTAAAGAGATGTGTATTACAAAAAAATCCCCACTCGTATTTCGAAAATAACATTTACTGAGACTTTAACCCACAATCTCTTGCTTCAGAGGCAAATCCTTAACCCTTATTAATCATGAATCATTAATCATTATGTTTTAATAATAACCTTTCAGTCAGCTTACCGACAAAAATATTATAATATTTATTATATATAACAAATGAAACATTAAAATATGTGAAATTTGTTGTTTTATCTTTAACAAAATAATGTTTATTATGTCCTAATAAGTTTTTAACTATATTCTTTGAATTTTACAACTAAGACACTCTGCTGTTTATGTAATTCAACATTTAGGCTTTATTAAACAGACTCATTTGTGGTGAAGTAAAATAAGTAATTCAGTAATATTTGTGAATTTACACAGAATAATCAAATAATTTTATTTCTAGACCCTGTTATCTCAGTGTGTCACAAATACTCAATTAAGCTTTGCCCTATGTTGATGGGCAAATAGAAAATTAATTTATTGTTTACAAAGCTACCATAAGACAGAAGTTTAAAATCACAATCAGGCAAATGTTGCTGGGTTTGCATGCAATGTAATTCAACATGTAGGACATATTACAATAACTAACAAAATATGTTTTTAACTAATATTTGGGATTGAATTTAGAAATAAATATTATAAACGTATACATTTTCTTTGTGGAACCGTTTAAAATTTGATCTGCACACTGCAGCTCATTTGGGGGAAGAAGACACAGTCAGGTCGGCAAATGAAAGGAAATAAACAGAAACATAGAGAGATTGATTAGAGTCAATAGTGTAATGATGAATAATAGTGTTGGCGGTCTAATGATTAGACAGAGTTTCTAGAAGCACAAGGAAATTAATAGGTGAAAGCATAGTAAGGGTGCAATAGCATATCTATTTTCACCTACACTTCATTATGTAATTATTTAGACTGTCTTAGTTGTAATCATGGGGCAGCAGTGGCTAAGTGGGTCAAGTAGGTTGTCTAGCAACCGGAAGACACCTCTGCTGCTCCCAATGAGCTGGCTGGCGCCTTGCATGGCTGACACCACCGTCCCGTATGAATGTGTGAATGAATGGGTGAATGTGAGGCATTGTAAATCGCTTTTGGTGGCCTTTGTTAGTCAGAAAAATGTGCTAAATAAATGCAGTCCATTTACCATAATCAAACGTACAAATACATTTAATTGAAAAATACACTAATGTACAAAGTTTGTGTCATTAATTGAAGAAAAAGACAGCTGATATTTTAGCACCGGCCTGCATGCTAAGATACAGGCTGTGAACTGTGAAAAGGAATTAGCGACTTAATTTAGAGTGAAACAAGATCTAGTTACATATTAATTACTATGTAGCTAATATGTTACAGCAACTACAGAGAATACATTGTGATCTGCAAATGAATAATGGTTTAGCTGGGGTAAATGTAATTATATAGTCAAATCAGTGTTGTTACACTTGACAAAGCTCAACTAAATGTCAATAACTATGTATTTGCATTGTAATTAAAATGTTATTACAAAGGAACAAGTGACTTGATGTAAAGTGAAACAATATCCATTTACACATTAACTGCTACTTGAATCCATTGTGATCTGCAAAGGAACAATGGGTTAGATGAGGATAACTGTAATTTCAAAGTGAAATCAATTTTGTTATACATTAAAACGGTGTAGTACAAGTAGGATGCATGACAAACACACTATGCAATACTGCAAATAATTAAATGTCAAAACAAATTTGGTACACAGTTATATTGTATTTACAATGTAATTACATAGTAATTGACATTTGAGTGTTACAAAGTGTAAAAACACTGATTCCACATTGTAATTAAATTTACCTCAGCTAAACCATTATTCCCTTTGAGATTGCAACATATTCTCTGTGGTCGCTGTAACATAATAACTACTTAGCAAATAACGTGTAACTAGATCTTGTTTCACTTTACATTATGTTGCTCGTTGACATTTGATTAGGTTTTGTAACATGTAAGAGCATATATACTTTTTGTTACACTCAACATGTAATTATTTCTCTGGCAGACATATACATCATATGTTTACAAATAATTTCATATTGCAACATTACATCAATAGCTGATATAAACTGCTTATATTAATATTAATAGTGCGGCAATGCCTAGAGATAGATGTTAAATTTACTAACCAAAAAAGTAGCTGAGCGAAAAGTCTTCATTAATGCCCATAGGATTCACAGTATCTAGTTTATTTTGCCAAAATGACTCCCTCTGTATTAATTTTACATACAATATCTCCACCTCTAGCTGAGATATGGACTTGTTCAATACCAACAAATCTCAAAGAAAATAATAATTGCCATTTAATGAGCGTTATACAGTGTAATAACATTCATTTTACTTTATAATTACATTTACCTCAGTTAAACCATTATTCCCTTGCAGATCACAACGTATTCTCTCTGGTCGCTGTAACATAGTAACTACAAAGCAATTAATGTTGAACTAGATTTTGTTTCACTTTACATTAAGTCACTTGTTCCTTTGTAATTCCATTGTAATTCCAACGTAATTCCATAGTAATTGACATTTGATTGAGCGTTACAAAGTGTCATATATGTAAGATAGTAACTACATAGTAATTAATGTGTAACTAGATCTTGTTTCACTTTACATTACGTTGCTCGTTGACATTTGATTAGGTTTTGTTACATGTAAGAGCATATATCTTTTTTGTTACATTCAACATGTTATTCTTTCTCTGACAGAAAAATATTAAAACTTTCATAATGAAAATTACATTTTGTGCTTGTCTGTGACATTGCTCTGTTTTTTCCCAATGATATAATATATATTACACATTGTATTGTACTTTCAAAATGATTGTTATAAAAACAAGAAAACCTATTTTTATTTCTTGTCTCTTGAACACCAAATATTTTTGAAACATTTCACTAACATCACAGCTATGATAATAGCGATCATTATATACTTTACATAGTGTATAAATAGTATTACTTATGTTGTATTACATTACATCACAGCTATGATGATAGGATCGTTAAATCCTTTACATAGTGTATACATAGTATTACTTATGTTGTATTTCATTACATCACATATATGATAATAGGGATCATTAAATCACTTAACATAGTGTACACATAGTATTACTTATGTTGTATTTCATTTCAATACTACAAAGTATTACTTCAAACTTAAACACATTATAGTTAAATTAATATCAACTGCAAATATGTTGCTCTACAATCAAATAACATTGTTGAAGATATAGATAGGGCATGCCTTGCTAAGTTTCCTAGGCTAACCTACTTTGGTAATAAGAACCTATGTAGTTACAAGTAACAATGTTAATGTAGTTACATGTAACAATGCTAAACTTTAAAATGCATTGGTAACAGGGTTACATTGTAAATACATACAGTAAGTGTAATTACAACCCATGTTAGTTACACAAGTAAATACATACCATATAAGTACAGAAAAATAAATCATTACAAATTTCACAGGTGCAACAATCTGGTTTGTAATTACCTGTCTTTGTTCCAGTTGTGTAATAACTGATACCGCTAATCCCTAATCACATTGTAATTACATAGTACTTACATGTTAGTTACATATTATTTATTAGTACTTACCAGGTTTTTAACCCATTAATTACTATGTTATTACATCTAATGAATGTAGTGTTACCAGGCTTTCAAATCCATATTTTCAAGACCCCAGGGCTGCTGAACCAGTGTGACAATGTTTGGGGGACATACAAACAGGTCAACATCAAATTGCTACACCTATTTCTCGCTTTTTTGCTTATATGTTTTTTCCACTTCCAGAAATGGTTGTGTTCATAGAGAATGATGTCCTAAATCATTGCAGATTTATTATTTTGTCATTTTCACTGTTTAAAGAAATGACTGAATTTGAGGCACAATAGCTCTGACTTTGATGAACCCAAATAGACAAGCCGTCACTCATTATTTGTGGCTTAATCTCCTCTTTCCAACATTATCAAGCTAGTGTACGTTTCGCAAGACAATCTGGATCGTCTATCGACTTTGAAGTTAATAAGAGAATGAAATAATTCACTCATGCCCATAAAAGTATAATTTAATTAACAGGGATAACAGGGATTGAAAAAACGAATCAAAGTTGTGCTAATGCAGGCTGTAGTGCAAGAAGAGACCAGGAGAGGAAAGTTAGTGCTTTGGTAGTGCAAATAATATATTTTGTTGATAATACATGCATTCATCTTTGTCTACGCCAATAAAGTAGGTAAATAAGGTATTTACAACACATTCGCAGTGTAGCGCAAATGAAATAAACATCAAAACTCAACACATTTAAATAAATTTCGACAGGGCTGAGGGCTTCTGTGGGATTGGTGATTAGGCATGATGAGATCTATTTATGCAGCAGAGGAAGGATGCATTTGTTTGTGGTGTGTTTAAAGGGGTGGTTCAGAATTTTGCCACTACTGAGAAAATAGTCCCTCAAAATCCTTTGGGATGCAAGAATAGTTTTATTTCTAACATTATTCTATCAACAAAGACATTTACATTGATAGTCTGGCGTTATAATTTATTTGTCTCTGGTGTACTGTGTAGTAGGTAAGACTGTTTTTAGTGGGAGACTAGCAATTACTACTGACTTGCGCTAGTCTAGCACCAACATACGCTGTGGTCATTTTGATTAGCTCAGCATAAAACAAGTTTTTCCTGAAGCATTTCAGTTCTTGGTAGTGCAACTGAAAACAACGATCAACTCTGGGTGGCCAGACATTGTCAAAAGATCTACGGGATAAAGTTGTGGACAGACACAAGTCAGGAGATGGATACAAAAAATGTCAAAGGCTTTATCAGTGCCTAGAAGCAAAGTGAAGTCCATTATTAAGAAGTGGAAGGTATTTGGTACAACACAGACCCTCACTGGGTCAGGATGTTGCTCCAGACTAGATAAAAGAGCCAGGAGGAAACTGGTCAGAGAGCCTACCAAGAGGCCTACAACAACTCTGAAGCAGTTGCAGGAATTCATGACAAGAGTGGTCATTGTGTAGCCTGGATGCCAGCCCGAACCCCGCCCACAACATTTTTTGGTCGGGAAGTTCGGTCTGGACTCGATCCATTGAGGAGTAATTATGCTCGGTTCAGAAATCGTCGGGCCAATCAAATTGCCAAGGTGGGCTTTATACGATGATGGACAGATGATCTGCAGTTAAGTTTTCATCACGTCATCAAAGAGCGCTTGGTTTGAACTGGTTTACAACAAAGATGACATCAGCTGGAGAATTGAGATGTATAGATTCCGCTATCGTGTCTGTTGTAAAAGAAATCTACAGCGAATTAATTTTAAAAGACAAACAGAGAACTGCAATGAAGGCATTTGTCGAGCGTAAAGATGTGTTTGTGGTCCGTCCTACGGGATTTGTCACTTATTGCGTTGCTCTGATTTGTTGTAAGTCTATCCAATTGAGTACAGAGTTTTTTTCGGTTAAGACACGCCTCATAATCAAAGCCCTAGGGAGCAATATTAGACTCACATTCTGACTAGAATATGAGTATGACAAAGTCAGGCTAGTAATTGTGTGCATGTGACAACAATATCACAAATTCTCCACAAATGTGGCTTGTATGGGAGGGTTGCAAGTAAAAAGCCACTCCTCAAGAAAGGCCACATGCAGTCAGGACTGAGCTTTGCCAAAACGCACCTGGAAGATTCTAAGGCCACGTGAAAAAAGGTGTTATGGTCAGACGAGACTAAAATGGAATTGTATGGCCTCAGCTCCAAGCGATATGTTTGGCGAAAATCCATTACAGCTCACCATCTAAATAACACCATTCCTACAGTAAAGCATCGAGGTGGTACTATCATGTTATGTGGTTGTTTCTCTGCAGCAGGGACTGGAGCACTTGTAACATTAGAAGGAAAAATGGATGGGGCAATATACTGTCAAATTCTTGAGGAAAACCTGCTGTTGTCTGCCAGAAAGTTGTCAATGGAAAGAAGATTTACCTTCCAATATGACAATGACCCAAAGCACACAGCAAAACTGACCACACAGTGGTTGAAGGAGAAAAATGTGAATGTCCTTGCTTGGCCTAGTCAGAGCCCAGACTTAAACCCCATTGAAAATTTGTGGAATGACTTGAAGACAGCAGTCCACAAATGGTCACCATCAAATTTAATGAAATGAAAAATTCTGCCGCTACTGAGAAAATAGTCCCTCAAATTTTTTTTGGGATGCAAGGATAGTTTTATTTCTAACATTATTCTATCAACACAGATATTTACATTGATAGTCTGGCGTTATAATTTACTTGTCTCTGGTGTATTGTGTAGTAGGTAAGACTGTTTTTAGTGGCAGGCTAGCAATTACTACTGACTTGTACTAGCCTAGCACCAACGGACTCTGCAACTGGAAGGACTGGATGAAAAGTGTTGAAAACGGTCTCCACTGATAGAAACACAGTGGCTAACTTGGAAATTAGGTCCTATTTCCAAAATTCTGAACCACCCCTTTAAGGTTGTTCTTGTGCTGGAAGGTGAACCACCTGTCATACAATAACAATTGCAGTTCAGTCCAAAAAGACGAGACGCTGTGTGTCCCTTTTTCAGAAGAGGCTTCTTTCTTGCCACCCTTGCCATCTCAGCCATAAGGACTTGTAAGTCCCTCAAAGTTGCCATTGGCCTCTTGTTAGCTTCCCTGATCAATGTTTCCCTGGTTCGGTAATCCAGTTTGGGGGGACGGCCCAATCTATGTAAGGTGTTGGTGGGGCCATACACTTTTCACTTTTTAATAATACTCTGTACAGTACTCAAAGGGACCTCTCCACCTGATAGCCGATGTGTGGTGAGCGTTCTAGTGCAAACTGGCTGTCGTGCATCACCCAAGTTGGTGCTACACATTGGTGGTGGATGAGGTGGGCTTTCCCCCTCACTGTGTTAATTAAGCACATTGGGTTCTTGAAAATAGCTATGTAAGTTTAACTAATTATTATTATTATATTTATCGTTAAATCCTTTGAAATTTTTTGTATCATTCTCCCAACTTGTGCCTTTCCACAACTTTGTCCTGTAGCCCTTTTAAAAGCACCTTTCCAACCATGGTGTATTCTTTGCATTGCCATGCACTACTAGTAATGAATAGCCAGTTCTTATGAAGTAATCAAAACCACTACAATTAATGGTGGGTGTAGTTAGGATGATGTGTGATCTGGTAAGTTACTGGTTGTCCTTGAGCAAGTTTATAATGGTTACTGTAAGGGGCCAATCACTTATGCAAACCAGGTAAAGAAATTGTAATAACTACTCATAATTTTTGTAAATGTTATTTTCACTTTGATATCGAGGGTTATATGTTTTTTAAAAACTGATGGCAAAAGTTAGATTTATTTTAACACTGAAAAAAATTGTTTCGTAAATTAACTTTGATCTGTGCTCTTCCAATTCACGAACAGGCAACACCATCCAGTCTGTGATGTCTGTGATGACTATGAGCTCAAAGTAGCTGTGAAGTCCTGTCTGACCTGCAACCAGAACTATTGTGAGACACATGTTAGGAAGCACTACACAGTACCTAAACTACAGGCACACACACTGACAGATGTGACTGAACATGTGGAAGAGGAAATGTGTCCAGTGCATAACAGGCTACTTGAGATGTTATGCGTGACAGATGGGATGCTCATATGTATAATGTGTTCAGTCAACGAGCACCAAGGTCATGAAAAAATCATAGTGGATGCAAAACAAGTTTCAATTCAGGTAGGAATCCAATTTTCACTTTATATTGGGTTGAATAGTGTTTGTCTTTATATTAGGTATATACATAATGTTGGCAAACTAGGTCGTAAAAATTTTTCAGGTGTTATTAAAATGTATAATTTTTATTCTGTTTATGTTGTTCCAGACTTTTAATGCAGAGCCAATTTGGTACATGTTCTCAAGTAGGTGTTTGTATCTCAAGCAGTGTTTTAAATTCTTAAAACAAAAATGGTTGGAATTATAATGTTGGTTTCATTCATGCCTGTATTGTTAGATTGTAAACATTCTAGTGCAAGTACTGTACAGACATTTCTCTATTTGTTCTTTAAGCAACACTGCCACCTCCTGGTGAAATCCAGTTCCTGTTGGTGATACCAGAATCTGTGTGTCTAAAATGGGGGCCTCCTGAAGGACTGAAAGAACCACACAGGTTCAGATTAATCTGTGAATGTGAAGGAGAAATATTGCACATGATGGTGATAAAAAAGTATAGTGTTAAAATAGATGGACTCCTTCCTGGTAAAGAGTACCTATTCCAAGTAGCCACAGAAGGAGAAGATTACACCCTAAGCAGAACCGTCTCAGCATGTCTTTACATAGGTAGATTAACTTGAATTATATTTCAATTATTGGCTTTTAGTATACATTTTTTCAGACTGCACAAACAAGATCTGACATGTATACTATTTTTTATCTCTTATAATTATATTCTTTATGGGGTCCGTGTGGCATAGTGAGCTAAGTTGCTGCATTGCAGGACAGTCTACATCATGATAGTCAGTGGTTCGAGCCTGACTATGGGTTCACTGACTTTCCCCCTGACCTCCAGCATGAGGCAGCATAAACTGACGTATTGCTTCTCGGGATTTGGGATTGATAAATCAAATTGTCTACTTTGCCAAATCGCTCTCCAGCAACTCCTTGTGTGCAGATCGGGCGCCTGTAAGTTAAATCGCTGAGGTATAGATAGTGACGTAATCATCCCATGCATGAGCTGACTAAAGGCTTCCGTGTTGGATGGGAAGTGTGAAACAAATCGTCAGGCTTGGTGAAATGTAGTTGAATCAACCTTGAGAGCAACCCTCACCATCCTGCATCTGTCCAAGGACTTGCGGAGCTGCCAACAAGTCAGGGTTATAGGGAATTGTACAAGGACAATTTGGAGGGGAAAACAAAATGGTAGGAAATAATAAATAAATAATTATGTTTTATTTCTAGCGGTCCCAGAACCCTTCGACTTAAAAATAATCCAGTCTGGACCAACATCCGTCACTCTTAGCTGGACCAAGGCTAAAGGAATGGAGAAAGTCCCTCAACAATTCCTCATATACTACTATAGCCCAGGGAGTGAACCTTGTGAAACTATTACTGAAGACTGCTACAAAACACTGTCTGATCTACAACCTGATACTGAGTACACTGTCTGTGTCTCAACAATTTTGAACAATGGAGTGCATAGTGAACCTGCCCGTGAAACCATCAACACAGGTAATGCCTCATAGTGTACTCATTTTGTTTCTAATACCCCCTACTTCTGCCCCCTACTACAAACTTGTGAAAAAGAGAGAGGCAGGCCCTCTCCCCTGTACAGCTAAATAACAATTCCATCCCCTACTATAAACACAAATAATATTTTGAATATAATAGTGAAAAAATAATTTGACCTAAGCCATCCCTCTTATCCAAATAAATATATTAGATTTAAATTTAACTGGTGAATGGCACTGTTATATAGAAAGGCTCTTCTTGGACTGATGATGAGGAGTCGTTCATAAAGACTAATACAGTGGGTATTGAAAAGAATCACCCCCCTGTAAAATAATCACATTTGTTTGCTCTGCAGCCTGAAATGAAAATGGACAGACACATTTTTTGTTTCATTCAGCTGTACTCATAACATCCAAGTGAAAGATATAATACCAACTTGTCAGAAAAAATAAATTACAAATAAAAACAGAATCGCTGAGTCGGAAAAAGAACCCCCCCCCTCCTAAAAATGACTTGTAAACCCAACCATGTGTAGTTAATCAAATTCTCAACAGCACACAAAGCCAATTGACTTTCAACTGTGATCAGCTGTGGTCATTTTGATAGCTCAGCATGAAACAAGCTTTTCCTAAAGCATTTCAGTTCTTGGTAGTGCAACTGAAAACAACAATCAACTCTGGGTGGCCAGGCATTGTCAAAAGATCTACGGGATAAAGTTGTGGACAGACACAAGTCAGGAGATGGATACAAAAAATGTCAAAGGGTTTGGTTTATCAGTGCCTAGAAGCACAGTGAAGTCCATTATTAAGAAGTGGAAGGTATTTGGTACAACACAGACCCTCACTGGGTCAGGATGTTGCTCCAGACTAGATAAAAGAGCCAGGAGGAAACTGGTCAGAGAGGCTACCAAGAGGCCTACAACAACTCTGAAGCAGTTGCAAGAATTCATGACAAGAGTGGTCATTGTGTAGCCTGGATGCCAGCCCGAACCCCGCCCACAACATTTTTTTCGTCGGGAAGTTCGGTCTGGACTCGATCCATTGAGGAGTAATTATGCTCAGTTCAGAAATCTTCAGGCCAATCAAATTGCCAAGGCGGGCTTTATACGATGATGGACATATGACCTGCAGTTAAGTTTTCATCACGTCATCAAAGAGCGCTTGGTTTGAACTGGTTTACAACAAAGATGACTACAGCTGGAGAATTGAGATGTATAGATTCCGCTACCGTGTCTGTTGTAAAAGAAATCTACAGCGAAATAATTTTAAAAGACAAACAGAGAACTGCAATGAAAGCATTTGTCGAGCGTAAAGATGTGTTTGCCGTCCGTCCTACGGGATTTGTCACTCATTGCGGTGCTCTGATTAGTTGTAATTCTATCCAATTGAGTACAGAGTTTTTTTCGGTTAAGACACGCCTTATAATCAAAGCCCTAGGGAGCAGTATCAGACTCACATTCTGACTAGCATATGAGTATGACGAAGTCAGGCTAGTTATTGTGTGCATCTGACAACAATATCACACATTCTCCACAAATGTGGCTTGTATGGGAGGGTTGCAAGTAAAAAGCCACTCCTCAAGGAAGCCCACATTTAGTCACGACTGAGCTTTGCCAAAACGCACCTGGAAGATTCTAAGGCCACGTGACAAAAGGTGTTATGGTCAGATGAGACTAAAATGGAATTGTTTGGCCTCAGCTCCAAGCGATAGGTCTGGCGAAAATCCAATACAGCTCACCATCTAAATAACACCGTTCCTACAGTAAAGCATCGAGGTAGTAATATCATGTTATGGGGTTGTTTCTCTGCAGCAGGGACTAGAGCACTTGTAACAATAGAAGGAAAAATGGATGGGGCAATATACTGTCAAATTCTTGAGGAAAACCTGCTGTTCTCTGCCAGAAAGTTG
>JACXGM010021479.1:0-17234 GCA_016801145.1 Umbra pygmaea
CGTTGTGACGAAAAGAGAGCTGAGCCAGAAGGCAAAGCTCTCAATCTACCGGGCAGTTTTTGTTCCTACCCTCACCTATGGTCATGAAGGCTGGGTCATGACCGAAAGAACGAGATCCAGGGTACAAGCGGCCGAAATGGGTTTCCTCAGGAGGATGGCGGGCATCTCCCTTAGAGATAGGGTGAGAAGCTCAGTCATCTGTGAGGATCTCAAAGTAGAGCCGCTGCTCCTTTGCGTCGAAAGGAGCCAGTTGAGGTGGTTTGGGCATCTGGTAAGGATGCCCCCTGGGCGCCTCCCTAGGGAGGAGGCCTCGAGGAAGACCCAGGACAAGGTGGCGAGATTATATCTCCAACCTGGCCTGGGAACGCCTCGGGATCCCCCAGTCGGAGCTGGTTAATGTTGCTCGAGAAAAGGACGTTTGGGGTCCCCTGCTGGAGCTGCTGCCCCCGCGACCCGATCCCGGATAAGCGGATGAAGATGGATGGATGGATGGTTTGAAAATATAGGGTTTTGAATGTTTTCTGAAGAACATCCCAAAATCTCACCTAGGGCCCCAAATTTGCCAGAGCCAGCAATTTGCCAGAGCCAGGTGTTAACCCAGATGTCCTGGACAGATTTCCAATCCGGCCCTTATACCATCATGGCAACCTAATCATCCCCAGCTTTCAATTGGCTCATACACCCCCTTCTCTCCCCCCACTTCTCCCCAGACCATTACTGTAAATGAGAAGCTGTTCTGGTAAAATAGAGGTAAAATAAAATAGAAAAACAGCGAGACTCTTAACGAGAACAAAGAGGAGAGAACAAATTACTCCAGTTCTGAAGTCATTATACTGGCTCCCAGTTCCCTGCAGGATTGATTTTAAGATTCTCCTGCTTGTTTATAAAACTCGCAATGTAATATTTCACAGTTTCTCTAAAATCCTATGTTCCCCAAAAGTGCCCTCAGATCTTTAACAACTAACCGGCTAATGGAACAAAACCCCACTCACAGGAAAATTGGAGATGCTGCCTTTTTTAACAATGCTCCAAAGCTTTGGAACAAAATACAAAAAAATATAAAGGAAGCATTATCTATTAATATATTAAAAAGCTGTTATAAACATATTTTTTCACTTTAGCATTTAACTAACCAGCACTCAAATGCTTTTTAGTTCACAACAATTGTGGGGTATAGAATGTACTATTTAACAAAAACACAACAAAAAGGAACAACAAAAAGACAATGTATGGCTTTGGTTTTGTGAATACAGTCTATTCTGTATACCATTTAGAGTTAGATTTTATAGAGAACATTTTAAATTGGTACTCTATCACTAATATTGACCAAAGAATATAACACAGATAATACTTAAATACACACTGACATTGTGTTGTTGCGTGTATGATTTATAACCACTAGAGGTCCCTAGAGTCAAAGCTTTGTATTTTATAGTGACAAATGGCTGTTGCAAAAAGCATTATTTAAATATTATTACCGATGACGACCCTTGAATAGTGACCCAATTGTCTGAAGGTTTACTGTAATAAATGTCTTTCATGGTGATTAAGCTCTCTAAAACATATAATATACAGTATTTATTGTTTACTCTTTACATAGTCCACGTGCCTTTGTTAATTCTAAAGGCAAGAAAACATGTTTCTTTCTATTCAGGGCAGTGGCCATGATAGTTAAAGCTCATGACCAGTAACCGATCGGTTATTATTGAATTCCGAAGTCATTTTAGTAATACCTTTTTTCAATGTTTTTTTTACAAAGATATTTTCTAGTATAATTCATATGAAGGAATACAGAAAGAGGATCTGTTTATAAATCCCATATTGCGCTATTCAACTCTGTTTTTTTCAGTGCAACCCTCTAATCTAGGACTTAATAAGACCTGGTAGACCAAGTGGGGGAACCATTAATGATATAGAAAACCAGAAGGCTCCGGTCTCGAAGGGTAAGATTTGTATATCTATTGTCTATTATCGGAAAATGCACAGCCTCATATACATCCTATAAAGGTAATATTTATTGCGTGATTGATCTTTTATCAAACATCACCACCACGGATACACTGTCTGCTCTATGACCACAACGTCAGGTCTTACAGCCTCCAGTAGGCCTATGTTGTTGTCCTTCTAGATTTCAATGCAAACTTTGATTCTGTGGTGTCTGCATTATTGACTGATAAGAAGCTGTAGCCTAATATGATCATTTAGATCCCTAAATATATATGATTTCTTTTTTTGGGGGGTTAGCAGTTTTTGAACCCTCAAAATTTTTAATGTCCAGTTCACCTCTTGTCTTGTTTTGATGTTAAACATTCACCAGGAGACTGGTCACATGCTTTCTGCAAGGGCACCATTAAAGCAGAAAGATATGTACACATTTTGGAGCAACATATGCTGCCATTCAAATGTTGTATTTTACAGAAACATCCATGCAGATTCCAGCAAGACAACACCAAACCACATTCTGCCTGGCTTACAAGCGCATGGTTTCGTAAGCAGAGTGCGGGTGCTAGCATGGCCTGCCGATTGAGAATGTGTGTGGCATTATGAAGCGCAAAATAAGGCAACGAAGGCCACTTACAGTTTCACAGCTGAAGGTATGTATAATGGATGAATGGGGGAAAATTCTGCTGGCTAAACCTAACCAACTGGTGTCTTCAGTGGCCAAACGCTTAACTTAGTGTTATAAAAGACAAGGTTGATGTTACATGGTGGTAAACAGTCAACTGTTTGAACTTTTCTGGAGTGTGTTGCATCAGTTTTGAAAGGAGTGTACAGTGGATCTGGAAAGTATTTACAGCGCTTTTCACTTTTTATGTTACACTCTTATTCCAAAGTGGATGAAATTCATTACTTCCCTCCAAATTCTACAAACAATACTCCATAATGACAATGGCACTCTCGCTAATCTGGCACCTGTCTGTGCAAGGAATGGCTGGATTAGTGAGAGTCTAGTGTACATCTGCGTCTCTTGTACAAGTGACAAATAAATGAAACTTGAAACACTTGTTCAAAATCTATTTGTATCCTGTAGCATTAGGATGACCTTTCACTGAAACTGAGGGGCCTAGCCCAAACCCTGTTTAACAGCTCCAGACCATTATGGTCCTCCACCTTATGGTGCCCACATACTTTTGGCAACATGGTTTTACCAGTGTTTTACCCGACTTTGTTTTACCCTGACTGGAAGGCTAAGAAGACTTCTGAGTTTGCTTCCAAGTGCAGTCTATTAGTTATGTGGGGAGGCCATAAACATGCCCGGTTGTAAGTGCTCACGCCTCGGGAAGGGCAGACCAGAGAGCTGGCCTATAGAGATAGGGGCATAGGAACAGGCCAAAAATGACACTCTTCTCTGGTGTTATTGCGGAAGACTCAAAGGGTTCATGGGTCTTCTCCTCTAAAAGAATCCCTACTCACATTGCAGCATCCGTTCTTTTAGGATCTTAATCACCCTGACTCATCCTGTTTCCCCCCGGCCCTGCGATGTGCTGCTGCTCACCGACGGACGCCCAGAGCGGCCCACGTTAGCCGTGCATGGTTGGTATGCCTGGAATGTTCTGCCCTGCCGTCTGATGGAACTTAAACTGTTGAAGCACATAGCAACAGCATCTAATAACACATTGTATGTGCCAGGAAGTGATCGCAGGAAAGGTTAGTTCAAGCTAGTTTAATGGAGAGCTGTTTATGTGAATGACTGTACTACTTTGTACTACTAATATATTTTGCTATGTATTGGACAACACACATTGCATAAAAAATCTAAAATAAATCATAAATCAAGTTTCACAATATCAATCTCCAGGCTTCTAAAATCTACCCCATACATCTTTGTGAATATTTCAATATGAATGCGAAGGAGCAGAGGTAAGATTGGACCTTTCAGTCACTCCTGGAAACTTATTTTTTTAATTTGGAGCCTGGTACCAAAACGGTTAGGCGACATTTTGTGGTGATTATATTTACATTTTTACATTTTAGTCATTAATCCAGAACGACTTACAGTGAAGTGAATACAGGGACTTCCCCTTGGAGCAACTTAGGGTAAAATGCCTTGCTCAAGGACACTAACATTTGGCACAATGGGGGAACTGAACCAGCAACCTTACGACTACAAGTCTGGCTCCCTAACAACTGAGCCATCTGTCAGCTATATCTGCCAAAATGAGTTGGCAAGACAACAAGAACAGGTCAGGCTAGATATTCTTTCCTCTGATTCCTTGACAGTACTGTGTCAGCCTTGGATGTCTGTGTTGGATGGTTGCATCATTTCGGCAGCAATAGAATGACACAGCTCCCCTTAACTTGTGATGCAGACGGTGAAATTCCCCAAAAATGCTCAGTGATCCTGCTGGAAAACTCAAAGGTGGTTGAGATAAAAGTGTATATGTACATGTTGCTGCAGTTTTCAAATAAGGTTGATTAATTAATTGTAAGCCATACACCTTTACAACTTTCCTTGAATTGTTTAGGTCTCATTTTTGTTAGATGATGATAACGTTTTTCAAACTGTTGAGGATAAGGAAGCAGAATCGTAGATAAAAATGTATGACTTTACTTAAATTTAATAAATTCTGTGAAACAAGTAACTTATTTTTGTTGTGTTTTATTACTGCACACATCAAATCATTGAGGAAAACCACATTTCTAGTCATTTAGCTTATCTGTAATTAATTAATCAATCATGTTTTGATGATAATTTCTTAACAATGTAATGCCACCTTGGTGAATGAAGGTATCAATTTATATCAATTTATATCAAAACACATCACCACAAACTTTTGAACACCTTTGTATGTGCGGTAACTCTACGTAAAATCATTATCATACTTTGTCTCTATGAAATTGCAAGTTTAAATCAGGTGGTTTAGATGCAAAACCTTTGTATGTGCAGGAACTCTACGTAAAATCATTATCATACTTTGTCTCTATGAAATTGCAAGTTTAAATCAGTTGTAGATGCAAATTTTGACGGAGCACAACTACATAAAGGGCTAGATTCGCAGACACAGATAAACCTAGTGCTGGACCAACAAAGTAAGATCAATGGAGATTTCCATTCACCTTGATTATTATCAAGGCTTAATCTGTGTTGGTAAAACCGGCTGAATATTACATTTTATGGGAACACTTGCAACTCCGTAGCACCACTTTTACAACCAGTGGCCAAAATCAGGGACTGCATCTTTAAGTTATGTGACAATTCAACTCAATTAAAGGAAATAAAAGCATAATTCGGAACCCCATAGCAGAGAAGGGCCTTTATTAATATAATTCTCCAGCTTTGACTGATTGTGCTGTTCTTTCTCAGGGACTTGTTTGACCTCTGACTCCCTTACCACGAGACGCTGCAGGATATATTAGGCCTTGTCAGATGATGTTATCACAGCCGGAGTTGGCTGATTGACTGACATTTTGGAGTTTTACTAGTGCCCCATGGGGGAATATGTATACTTATATCATGTGACTGTGTTAACTGAGGATTCTGAGTCACATTTTGTGACTTAATGCATTCTTACAAATGCTAAAAGCAAAATTGCTGTAGCAGTTTATTTGGGTCTTAAATCTTACCATGAAAATAAAAATCTGAGTTGGTAACGCTCCATAACATTAGTCTCTAAAATTAAATCGAAGCCATTGCGGAACACTAATGCATGTTTTTTTTTCATTAGGATAGACATATACAGTCGTATGCAAAAGTGTAGGCACCCCTGACAATTTCCAGGATTTTCATTTATAAATAATTGGCTGTTTGTATCAGCAATTTCATTTTGATCTATCAAATAACTGAAGGACACAGTAATATTTCAGTAGTGAAATTAAGTTTATTGGATGAACAGAAAATGTGCAATATGCATCAAAAAGAAATTAGACAGGTGCATACATTTGGAGACCCCAACAGAAATATCACATCAATATTTAGTTGAGCCTCCTTTAGCAGAAATAACAGCCTCTAGATGCTTCCTATAGCCTGCAATGAGTGACTGGATGAAGGTATTTTGGACCATTCCTCATTACAAAACTTCTCCAGTTCAGTTAGGTTTGATGGTTGCCAAGCATGGACAGCCCGCTTCAAATTATCCCACATATTTTCAATGATATTCAGGTTTGGGGACTGGGATGGCCATTCCAGAACATTGTACTTGTTCCTCTGCATAAATGCCAGAGTAGATTTTGAGCAGTGTTTTGGGGTTGTTGTCTTGTTGAAATATCCAGCCCCGGCATAACTTCAACTTTGTGAAAGATTCCTCTACATTAATCTCAAGTATATGCTGATTTTGAGTAGAATCCATGCAACCCTCAACTTTAACAAGATTCCAAGTACCGGCACTGGCTACACAGCCCCACATCATGATGGAACCTCCACCAAATTTTGCTGTGGGTAGCAAGTGTTTGTCTTGGAACGCTGTGTTCTTTTGCCGTTTCCCAGACTAAGATTCTATAGCTGCTTTTATTAGGACAGATCTGTTCCAGAAGCCTTCACTGCTCTTAACTTGTCAATGATTGACATCTAAATATTTGTTTTCAATAACTTTGTAGCACATATTTTTATAGCATGTGATACTGAAATGAAGTGTAATGTTAAACTGAAATGCTCTCATTGTGAAGAACTATGGACAATTAAATATTGGGACACATTTTCCCTATGGAAAATTTAGGTGCATCTTTGTCACTTGATACTCCTATGTTGTCGATTACCTGAGGTAAAAAAATGCTGCCGTAGGTCCATTCTAAATTCTGGTCCTGAAAAAAACAACCAGTCTTAGTTGTTCAGCAAGTGAACTTTCCGGTTGTAAGCGCTTCCACTAATTATTCTGAAGGTGGGACAGAAAATGATGCTTCAGACAAGCTTGACCCACTTTTTTGTGGTGACTCAAATAACTGCCTGTGAAAGTCTGGAGGATTTCATTGGTGACACAACATTACTAAAAACAATGCAGAACACAACTGTGTGTCATTGTTGTTTCATGCGATTCTACTTCATTCATTGACAAGGGGCCACAGGACAGAAGGCTCGGATATCGGCTGTCACAGGTTTAGAATCCGGGGGTACAAACTGTATGTTTTGCAGCATCCTAACCATGCTTCCTAGAACTCTTAGAGCGCTCTAAATAGCATTGGTTAGCTTAGACAAGCTATGAAATAGTCCTTGGGGGAGGGGTGGATGAAAGACATTGGAGATCCCAGTATCACATGTCAACTCACTTCCTGTATATTTTCCATGCCAGTGATGAAGCTGCTAAGCTGACCTAATAATGGGGCCAGTGGACAGGGTAGCTAAATACCTTCTTCTGATAGTAAATGTAATTTAGTCTTCAGCACCTGGTCGTAGAGTTATGGGAGACTGAAACTGGTAGAGCATGTCCATCCTTTGCTGTAAAGGACAGTGATCAAAGCTTATATAAAGAGAATATAATGATGTGTGTCTGAAAATGGTACAATCAGTACAATTAGAAGTATACTCGTGTTTGTAGGTACGATGCCATATCAGCACAGCTGAGCTAGATTGTTAGCTACAAGGGTACTTTGAAATTTTGACTCGATAATATATTGTTTTTATATTATGTTTGACTGAAAAATATATTTCATATACCACTGGAAAAATAAATCATTTGTTTGTGCAAATTATTATGTTGGGTGTCTTTACATTACCACATTGTATACTTTGGGAATCACATGAGATGTATTTGTTATTACTTAATATTTTTTATTTTACAGTAATAGACTGTAGTAGATATGTGGCTGTGTTTTAGAAACCTCATCTGTTCATTCAAATATAATAAAAACATCCACATTATTACAAGAAATTACTTGCCCTACAAAAAGTGGTTATAACCCCTATTGTGATATCACGATAATGCTATTTTGTTATGTAGACATATTTAGGAAAAGTAAAGGAAGGGTGGAGACATGAAATAAAAGCTGGCGGAATAAATTAAAATGTACAAACATCTGACTTCAATTTCCCTCGCTGATAGCATTAAATGACAGTCCCTGATAAAATATGCTCCAATGCATTCTTCATTTTTCAGTCTTCCAAAGTGTGCTACAGAATGTCCAACAAGCTTTGTGTTTATTTACCATTTCAAGATCTTAAATATGGAATCACTAGCAATATATACCAAAATTGATATTTTAAATATCTCACTTCCTAAAAATCCAAGCCTTTTTTCCTTGAATATACATTCTACAATGTATCCAAAAGTATGTAGACACCTTTACTAATGGTGGAAGAAGGATAATGGTGTGGGGCTGTTTTTCAGGGTTTGGGCTAGGCCCCTTAGGTCCAGTGAAGGTTCATCTCAATGCTACAGGATACAGTGATTCCCCTGTGTGTTGCCATTAGGTTACTAATGTGTTGTTTTCTCTGTGTCTGTTTTTTTTCTAGTATATATTCATTGTCTTCCCTTGTTTTTTTGCATTTGTTAGTTTATGCCATGTCAGGTTTTCCCTGTGTTTCTGTGTTTTGATTTAGATATCCATTCCAGGTTTTTGGTTTCTCTCGACTATAGCCGCTTTCCGACCAAGTAGATACAGGAACGTAGTTATAGGAACAGTCCACTTCTTAACAGTCCTACTAACTACTCTCCCCCAAAACCGGTTTTGCTATTTGCATTCGCACTGGTCAATT
Source organism: Umbra pygmaea (assembly GCA_016801145.1). NCBI lineage: Eukaryota > Metazoa > Chordata > Actinopteri > Esociformes > Umbridae > Umbra > Umbra pygmaea. The sequence goes on from JACXGM010021479.1 coordinate 8,627, forward strand.
GGACATAGGAACTGGTGGGAGGAGTAAGAGAGTGACGCAAGCACCGCAAAAGGCATTTATAGCATCGTCACTAGACTTTAGCATAGCGCCACATACAACAACATTTCACAGTTTAATTTTTGTAACACTGGATGTATGATTGGAGATAAGTGTGTAAATCATCTTATGTCTATGCGGATGATCTGGTTGTTTTCCTGGTTCCTTCAGCGGCTTGCTGTTTGTTCAGAATACGGGTTAATTATGTCATTAGTTCACTATTTAATTCCCTCTGATTCCCATGTTGTCTGTCATTACCCATGTCCATGTGGTTCCTATTCAGTGTTTCAAGCTCTAAGTTCAAGTTGAGAAAATTGTAAGTCTAGTAGCCATTTGTGTTAGTTACTAGTGTTTGTTGTTATTTTTGACATTTTTGTGTCTATTCACAGGTATATATTTTGGTTTGGAAATAAACATTATTCTAGTTAGGAAAATATGCATCTGCCTCCTGCCTTTATATACTACACAACTCTGTGACAACAAAGACATTTTAGACAATTGGGTGCTTCCAACTTTGTGGCAACAGTTTGGGGAAGGCCCTGTCCTGTTCCAGCATGATTGTGCCCCTGTGCACAAAGTGGTGTCCATAAAGACATGGATTGGAAAGTTTGTTGTTAAGGAACTCGAGTGGCCTGCACAGGGCCCTGACTTCAACCCCATTAAACACCTTTGGGATGAATTGGAACAGCGATTGCAAGCCAGGCCTCCAACATCAGTGCCTGACCTCGCAAATGCTCTTTTGGCTGAATGGGCAGAAATTCCCACAGACACACTCTAAAATCTTGTGGAAAGCCTGTCCAAAAAAGTGGTGGCTGTTACATTTGCAAGCGGGGACCGTATAATATCCCGTGGTTTTGGAATGGGATGTCCAACAGTCTCATATGGGATTGATGTTAAGGTGTCCACATACTTTTTGCCTATACAGTGTGTGTGTGTGTGTGTGTGTATATATATATATTGTATGTGTGTTTGTTTATATTTATCATGAGCTGAACTTAAAGATCTAATCCGCTCACCTACATGCATGCTGTCTGCCATCTGCCCGGTGAAAACCAGGATTCATCCATGAAGAGAGCACCTTTACACAGTGCCAGACGCCATCGAATGTGAGCATTTGACAACTCAAGTCGGTTAAGACAACGAACTGCAGTCAAGTCGAGACCCCGATGAGGACAACAAGCATGCAGATGAGCTTCCTTGAGACGGTATCTGACAGTTTGTGCAGAAATGCTTTGATCCAGGTGACAGTTTGCTCTCAGATGAGCTTGGAGGTGAAGGTGCTGGATTTGGAGGTCCTGGGCTGGTGTGGTTACACGTGGTCTGTGTTTGTGAGGCTAGTGGGTGTACTGCCAAATTCTCTGAAACGCCTTTGGAGTTGGCTTATGGAAGAGATATTAAAATTAAATTCACGGTCAACAGCTCTGGTGGACAATCCGGCAGTCAGCATGCCAATAGCATGCTCCCTCAAAACATACAACATCTGTGGCATTGTGCTGTGTGATGAAACTGCACATTTTAGAGTGTCCTTTTATTGTGGCCAGCCTAAGACACACCTGTGTAATAATCATTCTGTCTAATCAGCATCTTGTAATGCCACACCTGTGAGGTGAATGGATTATCTCGGCAAAGGAGAAGTGCTCACTAAAACAGATTTAGACAGAGTTGTGAAGAATATTTGAGAGAAATAGGCCTTTCGTGTACATAGAAAAAGTGTTAGATCTTTGAGTTCAGCTCATGATAAATGGGGGCAAAAACTAATGTTTTTCGTTTATATGTTTGTTCAGTGTGTATATATATATATATACACACACACACACACACACTCAATGGCCTCTTCATTAATAGTGCCATGAGATCTTTAGTGACCACAGAGAGTCAGGACACCCGTTTTAAAGTCTCATTCGAAAGACGGCACCATACGCAGGGCAGTTGTCCCCATCACTGCCCTGGGGCATTGGGAATGATCTTAAGACCAGAGGGAAGACTGCCCCCTACTGGCCCTCCAACATCACTTCCAGCAGCACTGGTCTCCCATCCAGGGACTAACCAGGCCCAACCCTGCTCAGCTTTATAAGCAAACCAGCAGTGCAATACAGGGCCCTATGCTACTGCCAATATGCAGAAGATCATCTCGGAAAGCACAGCACGTTGAACCTTGAAGCAGATAGGCTATAGCAGCAGAAGATTACTCCTGTCAGCCAGGAAACTGCTACTACCACTACAAGTTGCAAAATTGGACAATAGATGATTGGAAAATTATGCCTTATCTGATGAGTCATTCAGATGGTAGGGTCAGAATTTGGCATAAACAACATGAAAGCATGGATCCATCGTGCCTTGAATCAATGGCTCAGGCTAATTTGGGCCCCTTATCACCAATTGAATATTGTTTGAATCCCACAACCTACCTGAGTATTGTTGCTGACCATGTCCATCCCTTTATGACCACAGTGTACCCATCTTGGTTACTTACAGCAGGATAACACGCCATGTCACAAAGCTCACATCTCAAACTGGTTTCTTTCATTTTGTAATGATTATTTTTATCATCTTTTTTTATTCGCCTCTCCCAATTCCGCGACGGAATTTACAGGTGCCCGATCTGCACACCAGGAGTCACTGGAGAGCGACATGGCAGGATAAATAATCTGACTTATCTAACCCAAATCTCAGACACCGCTATGCAATTTTGGGCTGCCTCGTGCAGGAGGTCCGGGGAAAGTCAGAGAACCCATAGTCAATCTCGACCATGGACTATAATGACGTAGATTGTCCCACTATGCCACACGGACCCCCTCTCAAACTGGTTTGTTGAACATGACAATGAGTTCACTGTACCGAAATGGCCTCCACAGTCCCCAGATCTCAATTCAATCGAGCACTTTTGGGATGAGGTGGAGCAGGAGTTTCGCATTGTGGATGTGCAGCCGACAAATCTGCAGCAAATGCCTGATGCAATAAGGCAGTTCTGAAGGCAACAGGAGATCCAACACGGTACTGGCAAGGTGTCCCTAATGAAGTGGCCGGTGAGTGTATATTGCTTTTTTAAACTATGCTCTGTATGTCTCTGCCTCTTTGTATAGTGTGTGTTGTGACCATGTAATTCAGGAAGTCAGGAGTCTGTTTCAGCTAAAATGAGCACAAATACAGGAAACTGACTAAGACACACTACTTTCCTAGACCCCATCTTTCCTGTTTCATTGATCTTCCAGGCTGTGACCCAATGCAAACCAGCCACAGAGTCACATGGTTCCTCAGTAGAAAAGACTTATAGGATGATTGTACATGATATTTCCAGTTGTCCTAACTTCAACCCCTTTTCCGACCACAATTGACTGTCCGTACTAACAGAGGCAACGGCGGGCATATGTCTAACAGACAGGGAGGATCAAAGTGGCCTTTGAGCAGCCTTCAAGCGAAGCCAACATGATTTACGATCTGTCCGTCATATGATTTCAACATGTAGCTGACTGACACATAAACGCATATATTCACGTGCATTACTTAAACGCACGAACGTTGCCCACATGTTTTTTCACCCTGCCAGAATGCTCTCCCATATTTACATTACACCGCCTGGGAAAGAACCCAGAGCAGCTGTTTCTCATGGTTGGATAAACGCTAGCACAACACACTCTGGATCAGGCTCACCAGTCCACTGTCTTGTCTTTCTCCACAGTTGTTCTACTTTCTTTAATCTGTCTTGCAGAACAATTGTTATTAAAATGGTCTTGTGTTTCCCGTAAAGGAGGACGTCTGCTTTGATGAGGTTGAGGTTTTGTGACTCGGCTTGTTTGACTTGTTCCAGATCATTACAATCACATGCTGCTCGCTTTTGTTCTCTGTGTTTCCTATTACTTTGTCCCATCAATAGAATCAGAGGTCTTGAATTTCAGGCTTTCCATGAATTTACTTCCACATACGTTTTTGTATCTTTCAAATGTATCTCACGTCAGCACCCTAACTCAAATATACAGTAAGTGCACCATGTGTTAAAAAAAGAAAATTCCATACATTTTTTTTATCCATACATGTTTAAAAAGCTATTTTTCTCATGTAGAATTGATTGGTTAAAAATCACTGATATTCTACTCTAATTTATGCTTTATCTCTTTGTCTCTAATACACAACTTACTGTACATCTGTGATTGTGCTGTAGTCATTAATGAACTGTCTGTCCGTATGTAGTTTTATACATAAAATAGAATTTGCAATAAACTCATTCAGTTTAAAAAGAGTTGGCCATTTTATAAAGGGCATTATGAGCAAACTAATCTATGCATGACAGACAATGTTCGCTACCTATGGCCCAGACAGTTTTTTCCCTTTCAGGCTTCACAGCACAAAGATAAGACTAAATTGCCATTTGGCTGCTGCACACATGCAGACAAACCTTAATGTACAGTGAGACCGATCGCTTTTCATCACTAAATCGGATGAGTTGGGACAGAAGCATTGTTTCAAATGGCAGTTTCATTGAGCTGAATAATGTTGATTCGTCCACAAAAATTGGAGCAATAAGATAACAATTAGATGGCCAGAAGGTGGCCATCTGGAAAGAGACGATAGCAATGTCTCTATTTAGCTTTCTAACCCCTTTGCCCTTTTAGTATACAGGAGAATAACCTGATTAAGCAGCAGGCTGAGGAGAAAGTACCCAGTGATATGGGTAATTGGCTTCCAGGAGCAAGTGTGGGTGTTCTTGCTTGGCCTGGAAATGTTGTCTCCTTCTCATGAGCACTCAGTTCTGTGGTGGTTGATACAAAAAAATAACACTGTATGTTCTAGTTCGAAGCCCCTCGATTATATGGTACTTTACGTGTTATTATTTCAAGAAACTATTAACAGTTGAGATGGACCATTGTTAAATAAATATGGTTTGCAGGTCATCTCTTTGTTATGTAACAAAAACCACACAAATTACAAAACTGACAGGCTCTGGCTACATTCACACAATAAGCCCAATTCAGATGTTTTGATAAATTATTGGCAAAATAGCTGATGTATTGATTAAATTGTAGATCATAGTCGAACCTCAGGTTGAAGAGGAACAATGCAGATTTCGTCCTGGTCGTGGAACAACAGATCAGATATTTACTCTCGCAAGGATCCTGGAGGGGGCCTGGGAGTATGCCCATCCTGTCTACATGTGTTTTGTGGATTTGGAAAAGGCGTATGACCGGGTCCCCCGGGAGATACTGTGGGAGGTGCTGCGGGAGTATGGAGTGAGGGGGTCCCTTCTTAGGGCCATCCAATCTCTGTACGACCAAAGCGAGAGCTGTGTCCGGGTTCTCGGCAGTAAGTCAGACTCGTTTCAGGTGAGGGTTGGTCTCCGCCAGGGCTGCGCTTTGTCACCAATCCTGTTTGTAGTATTTATGGACAGGATATTGAGGCGTAGTCGGGGTGGGGATGGGTTGCAGTTCAATGGGCTGAGGATCTCATCGCTGCTCTTTGCGAATAATGTGGTCCTGATGGCATCATCGGCCTGTGACCTTCATCACTCACTGGATCGGTTCACAGCCGAGTGTGAAGCGGCAGGGATGAAGATCAGCACCTCTAAATCTGAGGTCATCGAAAATGGATGGATGGAGAATGGTCTTTTCGTCTAAGCGTTGTCTCCTGGGAAGAGAACAAGGGCCAGTGATTCTAGTTTCTCTGCCATGTGCAGAAGCGTGGAATGAGAACTATTTAGGATTAATACGTTATATAAAAAATTTGTGATCAAAATTCTACAGAGGTGTCAGAAGTACAAGTACAAGTTATTTTTCTGGGTGCAGCTGAGTTCACAAGTTTTGGGAAGTTCCAAATTGAGACCAAAATGACTGGTAAAGACAGTTAATGACTAATCAGTGGTCTATTAAAATGAATACAAAGCGTAAAACTAAGATTTATTATTGGTGAAAAGGTAGTAATAAACTTCCATTACCTGGTCATTTTGGATTTATTTTGAGAATTCCCAAAACCAGTGAACTCAGCAAAGTTAAGATGTTTTGAAAGCCTTACCGAATACATAATCGAGTTTACGCAATGCTTAATAACTGTGTAGCCTAGCTTTTGAACTTAGTGGGCTTACAAGATGTACTAATTGAGTTAGAATTCATAAACCTGTCCGAGCCTGACTATCGGTTCTCCAAATTTCCCTGGACCTCCCGAATGAGGCTTGCATAATTGGCATAGTGCTGCCCCAGATTTGGGATAGATTTTCTGAATCATTTACCCAGCAACTCCTTGTCTGTAGATCAAGTGCTTGTAAATTCAATCACAGAAGTATAGTTGATGAGCGTGACCATCCCATACGTGATCTTACTAAAAGCGCCCGTGTTGGAAGAGCAGTGCAAAAAAACCTTTGGCTCCGCGAGACTTTGGTTGGATGAACCAAGAAAGCACCTTTCACCATCCCACATCTGGCCGAGGAGTTTTGGAGTTGCCGACAAGCTTGTGTCACTGGGATTTGCAAGGGGAGAGAAAATGGAGACAAATAACATAAAAAATCATAAACTTTTTTCAGGTTTTTTATGCATTCAGAATGCATTTATATAATAGTAAATTGCTTCAAAATAGGCCCTGCTGGATGCCAGGCAACACATACTACCACTACATTGTCCGAACACATGACAGGCCAGACTGTAGTACTGGGGAAAGAAAACCCTGATGCAGATTTATAGTGAACTATTGACATTATGGAGTTATGCAACATTACATTTTTACATGGATTGAAAAATACTAATTTAATATTGCCGTTGTTATAGCAACGGCAATATTAATAATAATAAAACTATGCTAATAAAAATAACAACAACAGGTGTGGTCGCATGGGAAGAAAGTGTTCAACCCAAGACACAGATGTGGGGGAGAAGTTGTTAATTTTGGAGTATCCATTTTTTTATAGACTTTTTACCAGTGTAGCACACGTTGAATTTGTGTTAAATATTAAAATTGTTTAAATAGCAGTACTTAGAGACCCCCTGAAGTTGTATCTGTACTTCATTTGAAATGGATCACGTTGAAATTACAGTTGTAGTACTTATTTGTTCTGTTAACATTAATGGTTTTGCAAACTCAAAGTTCTGTAACAGTAAAATTTAGAGTGAAAAACAAATAGCTAAAATCAACGAGAGAGGAATCATCTAAAGTTCATACCAAAAGTTATCAAAACAATCTGTGAAAAACTTATTATGTTTGTTATTTACTTAATGTCCTTAAATGTTTTCTAAGATTATTTCATGGGCTGGTTTCTTCAGGCTGTGATCTATGAGTTAATCAGTTCTTGTTATTGTAACCTAGAATAAGGTCATTAGGTTAACAACTATTCAAAATATTCCAAATGAAAATTATTTTCATTGCACACAATACCAAACCACACTTCATTTAATCTTGTCAAAACCTATAAAGTTATACACTATACAATACAATTAAACACCATACATTCATCACAAACCTTACACTTTGAAAAGGGCATGCCCTGACATGACAATGCAATGGAGAATATGTGTCAGCTTCCATACAGGGTCTGAATTAGTCCAATTAGATATTTGAACAATTTAATTGGTGTTGAGTCATGATAATGGAAGAGCCTCTTACACAGGACAAAGATGGCTTTTATGTGTGTAACGTACAGAAAGAACAAAGCACAGTACTTTTTTGCAGCTGTTTACATGTACTGTACATTGCGGATAATAGTGCATTATGTATCATGCTGTTCTCATGGCGATAAGTGGAATCCTAAAGCCTTATATGTTTACAAAACTTTTAATAAGTCAGTTTACATTAACCCTAACCTTAACTTCACCCTAACCTTAAACTCAATAACCTAGCATGTTATGCCTGAACTAAACGTTCCCCAAGTACTTTAAATTGTAACTGATCGATCTATTCTTGGAAATGTTCCAGTTGAACGGCCATGAAGTCTGCCTATGTAATGTGGCGAAATTTCCATTAAGTATGGTAACAACGTATTGCCATCAGAACAGGTATTATGTATAAGTGTATGTATTATAAAAGTACTTATAGTGCATATGTCGGGTCCTTCACAGGAAGTAGCTACATGTTTTGAAACTTTCCTGAAGTCTCCACGGACCGTATAAAGATGGTATGTAGCTCACAATGCACTCTTTACTGTAAAAATCATCTGTTCATTTGGTGTCGTCTCTCACACGTTTCTGAATTGATTGTCCCTTATTTTTTAGGATTTTAACTTGTAGTGAGTTTGTGACATCACATTCTTTTGAGTTTTCCTCTTCCCACAGGAGTATTGGGCTCTGTGAATTCATCTGATACCAGTTAAAATGTGTCCCATACAGTGAAAACTACTAGTAATATGTACAATCACATGGGAGGTGTTGTTCAGTTAGTGTGTTGGAACATACCCCACAAGGAAAGAACCTATATGAGGATATATGCGCATATATGAAACCTATATGCAGTTTATATGTACATATATGTTGCATATATACAGCATATATATACATATATGATACTATATATGCTGCATATATGTGTATATATGTCACATATAGGCAAAAGTGAGGTGCATATATGTGCATATATGATACTATATATGCTGCATATATGC
>JACXGM010021480.1:0-17207 GCA_016801145.1 Umbra pygmaea
CTTCAGGGATCTGGGCTTATAAAGATGTGTCAATATGTTAAGTTTACCTTTCCGTCAGTTGCTCAGTTCAACACATTGGAAAATACAATCAGGCACCTAAACTGGAGAGGTTACACACTGAGTGAGGTGGCCTGAGGCAGCCAAACCGAAGAAAGTGTCTAGACAAAACATTGGGAAATGTTGGCTACGCAGCCAATCGTTTACCCAGCCCTGCCCCCGTAGACAGCATACTGTGCATCAGGCTGAGAGCCACAACTTTGAGTCAACACGACCTCACCAACATGTGGTGGTGCTCCGCCCACTGCACCCCGAATAGTGGTTCCAGTTAACCATTTGAACTTAACCCATAGGCTGTGGTCATGTACAGCGCCTTGTAGCATTCATAACACAGTGGGACAGTCACTGCTTCACTCAGTGCCCTTGTCCTAACTGGTTTGGCAATGCAGGCAAACAACTAGTCCAATGGCAGCCTTGGGTTGCTCCAGCAATTACCACATGTCGTACTGAATTAGCGCTGCTGAAGGATCTCTGCTGTGAACTGGAGATGATCCACAGCTGGGAGCTCAGTCCACCGATGGACAGAGATGCATCAACATGTATTTTGTAACAAAATTTAGCTTTTTTTTTTACAGAACATAAAATACATATTTTGAACTTAAATTAATTGTTACGATGAGCACTTTGTTGTTCACGGGTAGAGGGATCTGGCACACTCTGGGCAATTTCTGGTCTGCAGCTAGGGTGGTCTGGCATGCTTTGGTTGTTACTGAATCAAGGAAAAGAGTGGAAACTCCCATCTAGAGTAGAGGCCTTCTGGGGATAAGATCCCTGGCTGCGTCGTCAGAGCTGAGTTAGAGGTCCTGAGTACTTAACGTAGGGGTGGTGAGCGAGGAATGGTGGGTAGACCTACATATGCACGCATAGAAATTAAAAAGTATTTTCCGATCATGGATTGTATTTTGAGAATTTTGAAATACAAACATACTGGATGACGAGGATTTTTTTTTTCAATCCATTAAAATGCAAATGTCAAAATACTGCAAAAGTTATTGAAATACGTATTAAAATACAAGACAAAAAAAATACCACAAAAAACATTTTATTCAATCTTATAGAGGGTTAAGGAGGCATGGTAATTTGGCCTGCTGAGGCCCGCCCACAAGATCAGCGGGAAGCTAGGTGAGTTAAAGGAGCAGCAGTGCGGACGCTGTGGTTCAGCTCAGATTATGGACTGGACTTTAATCATGCTGATGCCAACAAGGAATTTGGTCGTCTGGCTGATCAGACGACTGTGGTTAATGAGTTGCCCTCACTGTGGGTCAGTGTCAGATAGAAGGCCTAATTCTAATGAGCCACCGAGTGTGTCCACCAGCCACACCACCCGTGCCTCTACCCTCAAGTCTCTTAGCATGAGGATCAGGCAGTCTGCACTAAACACTATCCGACAGCCTCTGCACTAAACACTAACTAGTATCAAGATAGATCCAATGAGAGAAGCTCTGTCTCAATTTGCATACTACCCATAGAGTACTATACAGTATTTCAGCTTAACATAGTTGTTCCAAACAATAGGGTGTTGGAAATACGTATACTAAAGTGCCCTGATGCCCTACTATTTGCAGTGGACTTTCGTAGTAGTATCTAACCATGCCTGCTTTTTGAGACGATATAGCTTGAACAGACCCTGCAGATGAAGAGGATGTGTTGGTGAGGATACTTTTATGACTTTTTCACGAAAATAAGCACAATATGCTAAGCTTGCTATAGAATGCTACCATGTTAAGCTAGCAAAAGGTATTTAGCTTAGGAATGTATATAATCTATAAACCTGTATAATCAGTAAGGCTAAGTAATGTCATCCAGCACATAGTAACTGCTACTTTAGAGTAGATTGCTTCTTCATCAAAGTTGTCATGTTACCAGAGCCCAGGATGATCAAGAATGTTTGCGCTAGTGTCTCGTGCATAGCCTAAAAGCTGTCCTTTCTGGGAATTTCACTGATCTTACGTATCCATGACCTGCATGGATGACCTACCGACTTTTAGCCGGAACTTTAATTCGAACAAATAGCACTTTGTGTAGGCCCTGAGAACTGTACCAATTCAGGTGCCATGCTCTAAACCTATCAAAAATGTTTTTACAATATTTATACCCTGCATTTTTGTCTTTGAAGAGAGTGTTTCAAATGCAAGGTAATGAATACTAACAGGCATTAAATGAAATACCCTTTTGAATCCTAAAGCAATTGTTGGAATAAGGCTTCATAATTGTTTTTACTTGGAAGCATATTTCTAAATATAAAATTAGTTGATAAGTGAGATCTTCATATTTTGTATATATATTTAAAGAATATGCTATACCATGACTCATCTATGAATGTATGATTAAATATGTCCCAAATGAACATGTTCTTATGCATGTAATTTCAATTAAGCAGGGATAATTTATATAATTTTTACTCTGACATTTTTTTTTATTTACACACACAGCTTTTATCAGCCATTAAATTTAACATATTTAAACAGTGATTGTCTAATACTTAATGTACATGTAGTTGTAGTTAATACTTAATGTACATGTAGTTGTAGTTGATACTTAATGTACATGTAGTTGTAGTTAATACTTAATGTACATGTAGTTGTAGTTGATACTTAATGTACCGGTACATGTAGTTGATACTTAATGTACGTGCAGTTGTAGTTGATACTTAATGTACCGGTACATGTAGTTGATACTTAATGTATGTGCAGTTGTAGTTGATACTTAATGTACATGCCATTGTAGTTGATACGTAATGTACATGCAGTTGTAGTTAATACTTAATGTACATGTAGTTGTAGTTAATATCTAATGTACATGCAGTTGTAGTTAATACTTAATGTACATGCCGTTGTAGTTAATACTTAATGTACATGTAGTTGTAGTTGATACTTAATGTACCGGTACATGTAGTTGATACTTAATGTACATGTCATTATAGTTGATACTTAATGTACATGTAGTTGTAGTTAATATTTAATGTACATGTAGTTGTAGTTAATACTTAATGTACATGTAGTTGTAGTTTATACTTAATGTACCGGTACCTGTAGTTGATGCTTAATGTACATGTAATTGTAGTTAATACTTAATGTACATGTAGTTGTAGTTTATACTTAATGTACCGGTACCTGTAGTTGATGCTTAATGTACATGTAATTGTAGTTAATACTTAATGTACATGTAGTTGTAGTTAATACTTAATGTACATGTCATTGTAGTTAATACTTAATGTACATGTAGTTGTAGTTGATACTTAATGTACCGGTACATGTAGTTGATACTTAATGTACATGTCATTGTAGTTGATACTTAATGTACATGTAATTGTAGTTGATACTTAATGTACATGTAGTTGTAGTTGATACTTAATGTACATGTAGTTGTAGTTAATACTTAATGTACATGTAGTTGTAGTTAATATTTAATGTACATGTAGTTGTAGTTGATATTTAATGTACCGGTACATGTAGTTGATACTTAATGTACGTGCAGTTGAAATTGATACTTAATGTACATGTCATTGTTGTTGATACTTAATGTGCATGTAGTTTTAGTTAATACTTAATGTACATGTCATTGTAGTTGATACTTAATGTGCATTTAGTTGTAGTTAATACTTAATGTACCAGTACATGTAGTTGTAGTAAATACTTAATGTATGTGTAGTTGTAGTTAATACTTAATGTACCAGTACATGCAGTTGTAGTAAATACTTAATGTATGTGTAGTTGTAGTTAATACTTAATGTATGTTTATTTGTCCTCTCTGTGAAGTCACACTTCTTAAAACAAAGATGCCCACATGTTTCCAGGCAAGCACTCACTCACTTCACTAAACTCACTCACTGAACTAATTTCACTCAACTCACCTCACTAAGCTTACCCAACTCAACTCAATTCACCTCACTCAACTCAATTCACCTCACTCAACTCAATTCACCTCACTCAACTCAATTCACCTCACTCAACTCAATTCCCCTCATTCAACTCAAATTACCTCACTCAACTCAACTCATCTCACTCAACTCATCTTACTAAAGTCACTCACTAAACTCATTTCATCCATCTCACCCCACTATACTTACTCACTGAACCCCCTGACCCACTAAATATCATAATGGCCACCTAATCATCCCTAATCTAACTGGCTCATTCATCCAGCTGTAACAAGTCATCAGCAGCTAGTTAGAAACCATACAGTTTAAACTTTACACGCCTTTATACTGAACAGTATTTTAGATGTAAAATTGGACAATTTTCTCACGAAAAATGTCAACATGCTTCACAGATGTATTATTTAAAATGTTATTAGTTTCAGCCTGTGTTGGTCCTAAAGAAACCTGCACAATTCCGAGTTACATTAAGTATATAAACGCCTTCAACCGCTCAGTAGTTTCATATACCTCAATCTCTATATTAAATTTCCATGTCCCCAACAATGGGCAAACATTTGTATGGATAACAGGGGATCATAAACCACTACAGAATTTTCTGGAAGAAATACTGCAACAGTCTATTTTCAAGCTCTCTTCCTCATACAACAGAAACAGCAGGGGTCTATCGAATAAGAAACAACATTTCTCTAAGTATACATTAACAAGCAGCATCCACTGGTTCTTTTTTTATTTCCCTGCACGGCACTGTCCCCTTTGCAGTGCACTTGGAACTGTCTGAAGTTTTCTGAAGACCCTTATGGGATAAACAACAAACGCTGACGTGTGCCCGGAGTGTGAGGGAGAGAAATGCACACGTATTGGCTTTGATCTGATATCTGCTAATTCCTTGAACTCGGTGTGGCGGCTGAACAATATGCAACGATTTGTCAAACATAATTTTCTTTAGTCTTGCAAAGGATTGGAATTTGTTTTATGAAAGGAAATGAAGTCCTCTTTGATCTGGGCAGGATTATACACTGCTCGAAAACATTAAGGGAACATGCAATCATCACAGTATAACACCAAGTCGATTTAACTTTAGGGATGTCAATCTGTCCTGTTAGAAAGCATAAGCGATTGTGAATAAATGTCACCTGTTTTGGGGCAAATGAAAATGACGACAGGTTAACTGGAGAGGCATCAACAAGACAACCTCCAAAAAGGGAATGGTTTTGCAGGTGGTGGCCACAGACAGTTGCTAGTGGCCGTGTCACTACTGGTAGCATGAGGTGGTACCTGCAGCCCATTCAGGTGGCACAGGTAGTCCAGCTCCTCCAGGACGCTGTGGTGAATGCTATGCTGGCTGCAACATCATCCAGTATGACTGGTTTGGCGGTGGGTCAGTGATGGTCTGGGGAGGCATATTCTTAGAGGGTTGCACAGACCTCCACATGATAGCCAACAGTACCCTCACTGTTAGGTACCGGGATGAAATCTTCAGACCCATCATCAGACCTTACACTGGTGCAGCGGGCCCTGGGTACCTCCTGGTGCAGGACTTTGCCCATGTGGGCAGAGCGTGTAAGCAGTTCCTGGATGACGAAGGCTTTGACGCCATTGACTGGCCTTGGCATTCCTTAGAACTAAATCCAATTGAGAACCTCTGGGACATTATGTATCGGTGCATTCGAAGCAGCAAAGTAGCACCACAGACCGTCCAGGAGCTCACTGATGCCCTGATCCAGGTCTGGTAGGAGATCCCTCAGGACACCATCCACCGTCTAATCAGGAGCATGCGCAGAGTTTGTGGGGAGTGCATACAGGCATGTGGGGCCATACACAATACTGGGTCACATTATGAGTTGCCGTCATGAAATCTACGCTAGTTGGAACAGCCTGTGATTTCAATTGTTTACTTTTTGGTGTGAGTTTGAATCCAGACTTCCATCCGTTGGTGATTCTGGTTTCCATTCACCGTTATGTCATTTTGTTCTCAATAATTTACACAATGTACAGTAAATATTTATCTTTAATATGGTTTAGTCATCGAGACCCAATGTGTGATTTGAGTCTTCCCTTAATTATTTTGAGCAGTGTATATAGTTTGTTGTTACATTAGAATGATGACATTTATTTGTTTGTCCTTCTGTTTAGTAAATGTATTCATAGCGGACTTTAGTCTAGTTTAACGTTCCTCATTTTAACACCTTTTTCTAAGTATGGGAGAATTTTGTTTTAGTGAAATCAGATAGAATAGGACTACAGATTTTGGATGATAGGGTCAAATTGACTAACCCTTCCCCACATGTCATCTGCTCGCTGTATGCATTTGGTTAATCCGGGAACTTTTTCTATAGAACTCAAGTACGCTACTGTGCAAGGTCTAAGGCACCCTTGATCCGTCACGCATTACCATCAGGGATGCATCTGATTGGTCACAACTTCATTCTGCAGCAAGTCAATGACCCCAAACAAATGGCCAATGTCATAAAGGACTATCTTAAGCAAAAAGAAGAAGAATGAGTTCTGCAAAAGATAGTATGATCACAGAGCCCTGATCTCAATATCAAAGACAAAGTCAAAGTTGTTTATTTATCATATGCATCGAATAGCATACATAATCCTATGCAGAGAAATTTTTTTGACACGGCACGGCGCATCTATGCAGTGGCCTTAAAATACAAGATTTTTTTTCTGGTATTACCTGGACATATAGAAGCAAGTGAGACAGCCAAAATCTGTCAAAGAACTGTGGCAAGTTTACCAAGATCTGCCAGATGCTTTTATTATAAAACTGCACAAAGAGAATTGATGCAGTTTTAAAGGCCGGTCACACCAAATAGACTAATATGTATATATAAAGTCTTTCACTTTATAGTACTTGTTTTATTCATTTTAATAATATTGTTCACATGTGCCTAAGTCTGTTGCACAGTACTGTATCTTCAAATGACATGTTCTTGAAAGGGTGATAAGGTATGTTTAGCCTAATTTCGAGTGGTGTGGTGAGGTGTAGCTTGAAACAATAGGTGACATATGTAAAGAACATTGAAAATGCTGTCAGACTGTCCCATCCCTACACACCTATCCCTGTTTTCTAGTCATTTCGTAGAGGTCATTAGTTTGTTTAATTGAACATTCTGAACTTTTAAACAAACTGATCACATCTCTACACAGGGTTAAGCTTCTGCCAAGCAAGACATTTGATTTAAGATACTCAATAAGGGCATTTGATTTGTTTTACACATTGCAAGTCATTCCAGATTTAAACCAGATTAAAACAAACTACCCCTTTTTAACCATATTGAGCAAAAGACTTCAACAGGCTTCCAGGATCTCACATTAATATTTAGTCCATAATATGCATTTGTTGCTAGTACTTTAATATATTGTGAAATCGATTTAGCTATTCTACTATTTTCAATGTTTTGTATAATTTAACGTGTTGTTTTGAACCACTGGATCCAATATGCTAGTTCCTAAAGTTTACTAGTCCTAGAACATTGTGTTACATTTCCAATATGAGGAGGCAGGCGCGTCTTCAATGAACATATATATATTTATTACACACTAGGGAGAACTGACATGAAACAATAAACTACACAGAACAAACAAACCCACAGAACTAAATACCCAAATAACGAGGGGAGGATGTGCAGGTGTGGAGCAAACAACAGCACTGATAGGCTGACAAAAACATGTGACGGGATCATGTGACACAAAGAGCGGGAAACAAAACCAAAACAAAACATATAGGGGAGAAACCACCCTGTAGTGACACAGAACAAGGACACATTGTTTCTGTATTTTTTTGTAGGTTTCAAAAAAGTTTCATAGTGCAAGTTTAATGTCATCGATTGTACAGAAAGTAAACCTGTGTATTTAAGTGCCATCGATTCCAAATGGAAGTTCTCTAAAAAGTTAGTAACAGTGATATAAACAGGGTAATAATGACATTTCTTCTCCTAGACAGTGCCCTCAGATTTAAGTGCTTCCGTCTGAATAGAACCAGACAAGGTGACCGTACTCTGTTCCTGGTGAGGTCCAGATGTTAAATGTTATCCCAATTCCAGCGTTACAACTCTTGTGTATATTTATTTATTTAAACAGGTGAGTTGACTGAGAACAGGTTTTCATTTGCAGCAACGGCCTGGCTGGTGTCACGCAAATTACACTGTACAGGAAGAAAAGCAATTAAAAAGCAATGCAGAAAGCAACGTAATCAAATAAAACAAACAGTCATTTATACAATTATCTTCAAGTAAATGTCTAAAATGCCCTAATGGCACCAGTTCCTCCAACTTAGAAGTATTGTAGTGTAACTCATTCAATACGTGAGGAGCAACAACAGTCAAAGCAGTTCATCCCAATTCAGTGGCGATCTCAGGGATTTGCTGTGACAGCCAGTCTACTTTCTGATAAAGGAAGCAATGATGGGTACTGAAACTGTCTCCCATAATAAAACAAATGGCCCTGTGATACATAGCATCAAGAGATTTTAACACAGAAGCAGAGGCATGCATATAGATGCTGTCTCCATTGTCAATGACAGGCAAAAAAGTAGATCCAACTATTTGTATTTTATTGTTTAGTGATAACAAGATTTGTTCCTATGAGGGAAACTCTTAGTATTTTAACCAACACATCAAAACGCATTATAAGGGACAGCCTATCATCAATCCAGATGCCCAAATATTTAAAAGCATGAACACGTTCAATGGGGGCACCGTCCAATATACGAATACATAAATCGTCACATTTAGACAAGCTTTTGAAAAAAGTGTTTACTTGTTTTTGCCTGCATTAAGTAGCACCTTCAATTCAACAATGAAGGCCTGTGATTAAATAAAACAACAATGTGGAACTGTGTTGGATTCTTTCTGTTAATACACACACCATATTGTCCTGTTGTTCCGCCAGCGGCAGGTGATTCTGCATTACCAATATAAAAGTGAAGGCAGGCCGGTGTATTGTTGTTGCCTGTTTCTTGTGCATCTCTCTCAGTGTTTTGACTGACGCTTGCTCTGATTGAACGTCCCTAATGCACTGCCGTCCTTGTGCCCTGCAGACAACCTGCTGATCGACTACCAGTTCACCTTCAGCCTTCTGCAGGAAGACGATCACCATTACACTGCCATCAACTTCATGGCGACTCCTGAACAGGTCGGTCACCACAGGGTTCTCAGTCCTTGTAGGCCAGGTGATCGCACATTGACCTGAACAGGTCGGTCACAACACGGTTCTCAGTCCTTGTGGGCCAGGTGATCGCACGTTGACCTGAACAGGTCGGACACCACACGGTTCTCAGTCCTTGTAGGCCAGGTGATCGCACGTTGACCTGAACAGGTCGGTCACCACACGGTTCTCAGCCCTTGTAGGCCAGGTGATCGCACGTTGCTCTCTATGATGAATTTAATCTCATTGGCTATTTTGATGTAAAGCAGAGAACCCCCACAATATTATAAGTAATCTAAATATTCAGACACGTACATAAGTGCTTCTTATAAGTACTTCATTAGGTGCTCTTTAACTTCGGGATGAAATACAATAGAATACAAATACGGTAATGCTGGATGGGAAACAATACCAAAAGAGAATTTCTTGTGAAAATTAGCACGTCATTATCATATATTTGGTAAGAAAATATTATAAGCTCCTTTGTTAGTTTATCGTTCATTTGTTTACTTTGTTCATATTTTACAGAGCAACAAGAACCTGGACATGTCGATTAATGCATCCAACAACTTCAACCTTAACATCACCTGGTCTATTGGATCAACAGGTAACTTATCTGGTCATCGTTTGACAACATGTTGGAGTCTTCCATCATTTCTTTCTGACAGGCCACCTTGCTATGATTATGCAAATAAAATCTAGCATTGATATTCCACTTCAAAATGTCCATTAATTTAATATAAGTAACAATTCAATATCCTGTTGCTGAAAGAGTATTTTCCTACTGTATCAAACCGGTTAAAATTAAGATAATATTTGTAACTGTACAGTGTATACCAATGCATTACAGAATCCATTATACTATAGTAACATCACCTAATCTTTACCTGGGATGGTAAAACAATCTTATGATATTTCTGAAGTCCCACTCTTTGTGTCATCTTGCCCAGAGGGAATACTTTATACTTCTGGTCAGTGTCCTTCATTAGGCCGTAATATATCTACTGCAGTACCCCTCTGGACAGTATGAATTTGAGCTATTTGAAATATGGCATTGGAGAATTTTGTTTTGTTTTTGTATGATTTCAATTAAGATAAAACTTTGCCCAGACGGTACCAATGCTAAAGGCCTGGAGTATCTTTCATTTTTCATTTTTTTACTTCATTTAAGAGGAAACTTCAGGGCTTGAATTTATGTGCAGAACAATTACAGTGAGTCTGTCTTATGACACAGATAAAGCAGCGGCGGTAGTAATCTTTTATTATAGCTGTCCCAAAGTCTGCCCCATTATTGCAATATTCTCGATAATGTCTTCAATTTGGGCCAGTTAAAATATAAATTGATGTCTTGTTACTTTAGGAAAGTAAAACTCCAACGTCCTTGTATATTGTCAGTCTTTATTTGGACAAATCCAAAAATAAAGAGGATAAGGAATTGAATGAATCAGAATGAAGACTAAAAAATCAAAAATCAAGAATCAAAAAATCAAAATCAAAAATAAAAAATCAAGGGGATAAGGAATTGGGGAAGGCAGAATGAAGATTTAAGGCTTGACTATCACCAACTTCACCATCATTGATGCCTAATGCTGTGGCTCACCTGTCTCCCCAGCTGGCACCATCTCTGGTGAAGAGGTGGCCATTGTGTCCAAGACCAATATCCAGGAGCACAGAGACAGTTTCTCCAGTGAAAAGTTCAATTTTCGAGTCAACTCCAACATCACCTTCTATGTGTATATCAGCAACTTCTCCTGGCCAATCAAGATCCAGGTAAGGGTCTGTCAGCAGTACTGACCAACCGTAACCATTCCCCACCCTGGGTGTTGGATCATAAATAATATATAGGCTGTCAATGTGTGACAGTATCTATTGAGGTAATAGACCTATGTCTGACTGGGAATTATTTACAATGCAATGTTTCAACAAACACAGTCATCTCTGTCTGGGAACAGGGTTCCATGCCCATATTTAGTGATTCTATTTAATGAGATTAAACATAATTCAAATGAAATGTAATAACGTGAACGACTGAAGGCTCTGCAGACACAGCGGGACTGTCAGTACCCCTGTGTTCCTATAGCAATGGTTAAGCAACACAGAGTACACACTAGCCATAATTAGTTTGTATTATTAATTTGTGAATTGTTCATCTAAATGAAGAGAAGATGCAAATTCAACTCGTGATAAATAGCATTTTCTTCTTCCTCGGAAGAAGATTATAGTCATAGAGTAAATAATTGCCTACAATTACAACCGCTTAGTTGTAAGTATAGAGTACATAATAGAATCAACATTATTAAGTGAATTATTGTGCACATTGAAACAATTCTCACCTCCAAAGTATATTAAATGTAATACAATTACTTATTCTAGGTTTTATACTTTCTTCAATGGTGTTTCTATAAAACAAACATGTTCAAAATCTCCTGAAACCTTAGGCTGTCTCTTTAAGTCATAAAGTCTAGGTAGGACATTGAGAATGAACTATTATGAAAAGTGTTTGGCAAAAATATCATACTTAATGACCCGTGAGTTTTGCTGTGTCACCATCAATTATTTAGAATTGCCTTAAAACTGAGACAGCCGTACAAAATATTCATGGTTTAATCTTATGATCCATAAAATTGAAGTAGACTTCAGTGGTGATATTTTAAGACGGCTGTCACTTCCAGTGTTTTGATAAAACGGCCTGAAATCTGATTGAATGAATTTACTGCAAACTGCATGCTTGCTTAATTGACACACTCTAATAGTCCTCTACCAGCTTTGAGCAAATAAAAGAAAGAATGCGTGTATAGGACATGCTAGATAGACATATGTTGCAATGCAATAAGTCACAGATGAGTAGAAACTACACATGTTGATTTCTTGTTGCAAACTCCATCCTTATCTAAGACTTGTGTCCCTCCTCCATGTCCCCACTGCACAAGTAGGCAACAGCTGGCCTAAGACGCTAACAATGACAGTTAGATAAGATAAACGTTATCAGAGAGGGACCATAACAAATAGGGTCTGGTGCTCTGGTAATATTCTGATATAAATGCAGCGGTTGATTGCTAACGGTCCTGTGGCTTGTTTTGCTCATCCGTCCATCGATTGGGACTCGCATGTATTTCCCATTAATGTTGTTTTATCAGAGCGTCATATAGAGGAGATAGTAACGTGAGATGTTAATTATCATTATGAGCCCTATCCCGTAGCCATATATAGAAGCCATCTCAGTGGAACGCGCCGCCGTCAGTAACACAAAACCAGGCTCGGACGATCTCTTGACCTTGTCGGCTTCCGATACAAGCACAGTAATGATGAGGAATTGTCCAGAGAATTCCTAATGACCAGTTTCAATAATGAATTTGACTTTTTGCTGTAAATGTGGTTTTATGTTATAATGTGTTAACTATTTCTATCACATATTGCAATCTGTCATTCTCAGGGCAGCATCAATATCTTTCTGTTTGGCTGAATGCCTGGTCTTATCTGAACCACTTTTAAATGACATATAGCATTTCTAGACTATTCTTTATTCAGGGATTTGCAGGTCATGCTAGCTGTGTCCACTTCAGAATGCACTAGATGAAGGCAGAGATAAACTAGGATGGTGATAATATACAATACTAGGTTTGGATGCCTGTCCAATTGGATTACAGGCATTAGAAAAATAATCTATTTCTCGGATTTCAACACCTACACTCTGTACAATGGTGGAAAACTTTTACAATGTTGTCCAGGTTTCACATTTCCTGTTGTTTTACTTCGGACTATTTGAGATTCCCTCACAGCTACACAGGATTGTAAAGTCTTTGAATTTACGAACCTTCCCTCTAAGGCTGTTTCCTGGCCAGATGTAGGGGGGCATTAGTTAATTATAATCCCTTCATTTCACCTTCAATTTAGATTTGAACTAAGGTAACATATGGAATTGTTTTAAGATGACAAAACCATAGATCTTTTTATATATGTATACTAGATAGAAAATGCAGAATGAATACAAAACATATTTTACCATAGATCATTGACCAATTTAATATGGAGTTTCAGGATCTCTTAATTAAAATTTTTCTTTTTACTTTTTCCAAACAAGAAAATGTATTTTTCCTAATTATAGTGAAGGATGGAAGAATTAGGCTATAATAACCCTTTTTACAGCAAACATAATCAGTGTACCTTCAGATTGATAGATTGCCGTGGTGGCCGCGGATTAACAGGCGTTTAACCAGGTCTGAGTTAACACACTGGTTATTTGTACACTAGCATTTTACAGTTTGCGTGTATATTTACCTGAACGTATGCTTCTTTTACATATTTATCCATTTCTAAATATGTTTTTCACATTCCAATTTGCATGCCATGCTCCAATCCTCTTTCCCCTCTTCTTACTTGAGACATTGTATTATTCATTTTCCAATTAGCATATCGGCTTGAGGACAAATCGGCATGGTTGCGATGGGCTACATTAGCACAGTATTTCAGTCGAGCTGTAACAGGCAGTATTTTGGCCCATTGCTCTTAGGGGGAAAGACTACACCAGATGACGCACCCCCCCTTCTGTTGCCTCCGTTTCCTCTCTGTCCCCCCCCGCATTAGTTTGAGTGTGCTTCTTGTAGCCGTATGACATCACCCCGGCTCTGGAGGCTGGTTTAAGGGCAGAGGGAGCACGGCTGATTGTCTGTCCTTGTGGAACAGATTTTGATTGAATCTGTCATGGTGACCTTGCACCTTTTTCCACAGTGTTTTTGTTTTACCATGACTTTAAAGTTTACTCTAATGTATTTTCAGTTGGTAGCCCTCTTCTTTGTAGAAAAAGGCGATGGTTCCTCAACTGGTCAAAGCAGTGTGAGATTATTTGTCACAGATAATATGGGGACATACAGTTTCACTCTCCGTGCATCCCATCAAACCCACTATGTTTCTGTTTCTCTTTTCTCTATGTATGGTTAGCCAGCAGCATAGCGCCCTATATTCCACTGCTGGTTTGCTTCTAAAGCTAAGCAGGGTCAGGCCCGGTTAGTTCCTGGATGGGAAACCAATGCTGCTAGAAGTGGTGTTGGAGGGCCAGTAAGGGGGCAGTCTTCCCTCTGGTCTAAAGTTCATTCCCAGAGCAGTGATGGGGACATCTGCTCTGCATATGGTGCCGTCTTTCAGATGGTACATTAAACGTGTGTCCTGACTCCTGACTCTCTGTGGTCACTAAAGATCCCATGGCACTATTCGTAAGAGTAGGGGCGTTAACCCCAGTGTCATGGCCAAATTCACAACCAGGCCTCATTTCAATCATTGCCACCTAATAATTCCCCACATTCCAAATTGACATATATAACTACATACCTCTCCACCTGACATAGCTAATGTGTGGTGAGCGTTCTAGCGCAAAATGGCTGCCGTGCAACTGTGTATGGAAGTCAGTGCTACACATTGATGGTAGATGAGACTGGCTTCCGCTAATACTATGGAAAGCACATTGGGTTATTGAATAGCACTATATAAATACAATGAATTATTATTATTATTTTATTAATTCAGGTATTCCATCTGCCATCATTTGAACAGTGTACTACATTAACTGCTGTGTGTTTTCTATTTTAACCTTTATAGCTGAAGCAAAGTTTCACAGTACCATTCATTCGTTTTCAGAATTCCTTCTATAGAAACATTTATTTTCACTCACAGTATTTCCTGAGTATACTCCTCAGACTTGGGTCCTGTAAATAATAACTGCCCATGTATAGCACATTTTTTCTATGTATCGGCAGGCACTGTCAAATGGGTCTACGTTGTGGATTTGATGGAGGTCGTATGTGTGTGAAGTCCTGGCCCTATCCATTAGCTATCTCACCACCCTTACACCCACAGAAATAAAGTCTGCATGTTTTCTGCCCTTTCATCTATTCTCGTCTTCCCAGTGACTCCTGCATGGTCAGGCCAAGTTCACCTGATTAAATGGGTTTTAGTGAGGCGGCCATGTTGTTTCCCCGACTCCGAGAACACGATTGCTCCGTGATTAGATTTTCTCCCAAAACAGAGTCACTTATTTTGCCTCTCAGTGGGCATCATTAAATCGAATGCCTTTCATAATGTAATTGCTGACATCCACTGTGCAGTGTACTTCAGCACTCGCTCGCCTCCTGATGATGGAAGTGACAAAGTGTCCTTTATTGAATAAAAGGGAGATTGAAACAGCATACAGACACCATAGGAGCATCTCTATCTGATGACACGCTTATCAGGAGATCTTCTTTCCTATGGATGTAAAAGGAGAGGCCAGGTTAAGTGCATGCCTGTTTAAAGATACAGGAAATTACCATGCCATCATAATACCGGGAATATTAGTTCATCACAACTGATTGGTACAGTAGTTCAGATGACACATGGTCATTAACATGTCAACCAGACGCAGGGAAAAGTACACATGAAGAAGATTTTTCTTTCCACCACTTTTAATGTAAATCAATATTGATGCCAACATGTAAGGTTGATGAAATATATTTAACCGTAGAATGAATAGATGGACAAAAACATAAATTAGGAAGGACATGGTCAGCTATAGGACAAACATGTTTTATTCACTCAACAATTCCACTCCGTATAACCACACTCGAGTATTATCCCTAGATTGGTAACAGGGGTGACCCACGCTGCTGCTGACTATTTTGTCCTTGGATATTGTTTTTGTAGGACTGTGCGACTCTTGCTAATTGATGGGCACCACTCTTTCTCATACTCTCAACCTATTTAGCCCTGTTTTTAACCCGACCCCTGTAGTCAACACAGGGACATGAGCAAAGCTCTGGCAATGGCTGTTAGCGAGCGACAGGTTCCATTGAATATCAATGATCCTGTTATCACATTAGAAGACAGGGAAGCAGTGTGTATACATCAATTAAAACTGATTTGAACAAGTTGTCCAAATCATTGTTGTTTCACCCCTTTATATCAGACTTAGAGTTATTAAGACTCTTTCTTTGGTCGTAGCACAGTATCTCTAAAATTGTCAACACAAATGATTATTATAATTACCATATTTATAAAAGTATATATAAACATTCCAGTCACATAACCCCCAACAACCCTATCTTTCCTATATTTTACCACAGTAAAGTCTGTTCACTAAAACGCTTGAAATATAGAGCTTAGATATTTGGCATTAGGTAGATTTGTTTGTGTTATGCTACAGACATTTTCTGCAATAATATTGAATTGAGATGTTTTCAATGTTTGTCTCAACATTTACACACAGTAATTATTTGCCCAGCCCTTTCCTTTGCCTTCAACAAGATGCCAGATTATCTTGTCAAATGACCAAAGGCAAACAGGAGCAAGCAATATCCCACTGTCATTTACTCGTTGCAGAAATTCTACACAGTTCATTAATGTGAGGAAACAAGTAGTGAATAGTGTAGGGAAACAATCTAAATCTAAATGTCCATTTGTATTGTATTTCTAGTTTTTTATTGAAAAGACATGAGGAAGCAGAAGCCAGGGAGACGGGTATGGGGAGAGAGGGAGGCAGGGCTCTGCGCTGGCCTTTTTTATGTCGACGTGTGCGCCTAAGTTGAAAAATGTACGTAGGCCCACACAAAGAAAATCTAGGCACACTATACAAATATATTTATTGTGGGACTGTAAACCAGTGGTCCTCAAACCCTTCCATGGAGGGCCTAGTGTATGCTGGTTTTCGCTTCTACCATGTACAAGCCTGATGGAGTAGCTCACTAATTGGCTAGGATCTCCCCTCACCTGGCAGTCTAGGTCCTAATCATGCTCTAATTGAAGGGAAAGACCAAAAACCAGCATACACTAGGCCCTCCATAGAAGGGTTTGAGGACCACTGCTGTAAACCATACTTAAAGACAGCTTGACAGAATCCCTTGCCTCATACTCCTTTTCATCAACATTCACTGTCTTCCTCCGTCTCATACACTCCTGTTCCCTAAAACACCTCAGAAATTGCTAGAAGTACATAATAGGTGGCCTTTCATGTGACCATCTTACAAACAATGTTAACATTTTATTTCTCTATTTTAAAAATTGGAAAAGCGACGTATATGTCATACTACATGGCTACATAACACAATGCAGTGCTTTGTTACACACCGAAAAACATGACTTCAAATAATAT
>JACXGM010021481.1:0-17231 GCA_016801145.1 Umbra pygmaea
CTGAGTCGTGTTCTCATGTCCACCACTACACTCACCAATCAAGTAGTGAACAACTGAGTCGTGTTCTCATGTCCACCACTACACTCACCAATCAAGTAGTGAACAACTGAGTCGTGTTCTCATGTCCACCACTACACTCACCAATCAAGTAGTGAACAACTGAGTCGTGTTCTCATGTCCACCACTACACTCACCAATCTCAGCAGCAGGACTGCAGAGGCTACAAAGTGAAAACCAGTGGTCACAGGATGGACAGAATATAGGTTGTTTAACAGAACCTTAAAGGTACTTTCAATTGAACTAAAAATTAAATTGAACTTGACAAATCAACAAATGATTAGTGTTATGGTTGAACATATGAAACATGGCAGTGGCTGTGTTATGACTTACATTACATTATGGCATTACGATACATGATAGAATGCCTTCTGTGGTACTGACGTGTATCTAAACACGGGGACTGTTGAGAGACATCTGTTTGAATATCTTCTGTGGTAATGTTGTTTATCTAAACACAAAGTGATATGCAGTCAATCCCTTCTCTACTCCAGCCCAGGACAGCCTAAGACTAAAAGTGCTGTAAATGTTGCTCTATTCCTGGCCAGCTGCAATAGGCTCATGTCTTTCATTATGGCACCTGACCATACAATTGGCCAGTAGTCCAGGTACCACAAAGCTAGGACCATCAGAAAAGTCTCACTGCCGATAATCCTCCATCTATTTTCACAACCGCTGATTTCCATGTTTACAGCATGCCAGCTTGCTTTATCTAGGTTAATACCCAGTCATTTAGCTTTCTGAAATAGCACATTATTGACCAATAGACGTAGATCAGTTTGACCCAAACAATCATTTGAGATTTTTTGTTATGTAGTGGACAAGCTTACGGCACACATTCTAGCAGCACATTAAATTATTTTTCAATACAAAAGTAAAAAATAAAAATCTTTAAATAATGATTGCTTTCCTGTATAGAAATACATCTTGCATTACATAATCCATACGCAGCAGCCACTGTCTGGGAAACTTTAGCCTCAGCTCATCATGCAGCCCTATACTTTATCACTGGAGCAAATTATCACACATGAGTGCCTAATGAATAGTTCTGCTTGATGGTAGTGCTTGACTGTCAGAAGGGCCCCACATTGGCCGCTGTTTGTTTTACAAGGCAGGCCATTCTCCAGAAGCTCTCATTCTACCTCAGTTCACTTTGAATATGGAAATACAGCAAATAGCTAATTATATTGAAATGATAGCATGTTTTTTAGGGAACCCTCCCTGCTGAAAGAATATACAGGGCTCTGTTAGGCTTGAGAGTCTCTGGTCTCAATGGGTCATTTCAGAAGTCTGTTGAGGGAGATGACTGATTTGCTGCACTCATTTGATTCACAACATCCTGTGTAGAATTATCCCTTATTGCTATTGTACTTTTACACTTGTGATCGATGTGACTTGGTGTTTATGGGACTCCATTGTGAACGAGACTAATGGTTTTAGGTATATAAGGAAAATGGAAGTGTGTGAAAATGTATGCTGATGCGATTATAAATAATAGAGCCTCTGTCATCCATCAGGGTTGGTCATCTCAGCTGACAGAATAATCTTGAATCGGTGTCACAACTAATCTGGGTTTTCTTACTGGACATTTGGCATGTTGAGTTGTTTTCAATGTGAGTCCTGCATAAATGTGTTGCGAGGGTGGAAATTGCAGCTAAAGTTATTGCTCCACGGATTGGCTGTGAAGTATTGGGTAGCAGACCCTGGGGCATTCCGGCACTCTGGTCGATATACAAAGCTGTTGAACACGGACGTAACAGGCTCAGGTGGCCGAGCTGCGGTTTTGGCATCGGGCTCGGGGGGGGGGGGTAGTGGAATGAAAAGGATATGAGAGGTGGAGGGTTACGCAGAGCAACAGTCTACATTTTACAGTCTACATTTTACGGTCTACATTTTACATTCTACACATTTTTCATTTTCTTTGTTTTTATTGGTTGAGCTGAATTAGCACCCATTTCTGTATATATTTAAATTTCATGAACTTAAAGCCTGGCTCTAAAGGGAGAAGAATTAAGAAGCATTTGTTCTGGTAAATAGGTCCCATGAAGGGACACTACTCATGTCCTCCAACAGATAATACAAATAAATGCATCATACTGCCTCACACAAATGACATCAGTCTAAACAAAGTCAAGTAAACCTCTGAGTAGGACCCAATGACCACTGGTGGATCAAGAAAGTGGGGAGACTGAGGTTGGTAGTTGATATCTATGGCTCACTCACCATGGCAAAGCTTCAGGGACAGTATTGTGTACTGGTATCAGTTGTAATATGTACGAGTTGTTTTCTGTTGTAATGTATGAAGCACCCACACCATTAGAGCATGGCTGACCACCTATGCAGGATGTCCAGTATATGCAATAGAGATGCACATGACTTCATATACAGAACCATCCCACATTGTAGGCTAAATCCAGTGTCCATGTAAGCAAGTCTGTCTGTAACCATAAAGTGAACATGGACACAAAAGCAAAGATTACACTTAAATATCAACACCACTTAATGAGCTTAAATGAAAAGAATGTTGTTTGCTCCGACTGCAAAAACATTAAGATTCATTACCTTTACATTTCAGTCACGTTTATAGAATCAATCCCAAAACCTAATGAATTCCACAAAATAAATATTATGTAAGATTTATTGAGTAAGTGCTACAGTATATTACAGTGTCTTAGCAAAGTCAATTTAGCATCCCACAATGAAATCGGCACTTCTCATAATGAGCTGTGCAATTAGATTTCCCCAGGCTCGTTTTCCACGGCAGATCTGATAAGGCCGTCGCAGAAACCACATCTAATGCCTTCATCCAGCTCCACAGGACTGTTTATTACAGTTACATGAACTTACTACAAGACCCACAGAACTCTGTTTATTAAACTTACATTAATAAGCTTCACACAGCCGCTAAAAAACATTGTGTAAAATTAAATAAACATTTAAAATTAAAACGTGAAATATTTGTTATATGGACGGTCAACGTCAAACCTTGTAGGTTAAAGTTGTGTTCTTCTATCAACTAAGGGATTGTCATTAGTTGTCATTGGTTTAGCCATCTTGATTTCATTGGCCAGGTTCCATAAGGCGATCTGCTGGTTTACCCGTTGCTCACAAATTAAATAACAAGATCATATCTGCTGTGTAAATTGTCTTTATTGAATTGTATTGAATCACACCCTTCACAAAAAATCTAATCTAGTAAAGGTTTTGTACTTACAGTACACAGCTGCAACAAAACGTGCAGTATATTACCAAGTTGTATCTGAAATGGAAAGCTGTGACTAAACTGTAAAAAAAGCTGTTCCCAGCAGTCATGGCTTCACAGGAAAAACATTTGGATGTTTCAATTTGATGGCTTATTGTAGAGGGATGCTAGCACACAGCCAGGAAAACCCTCTGGGAGCAAGCACTGAGGTTGTCAACATGTGAAGATCAACCTATGGTAACAAATAATATGACTGCAAAATATGCTTTTCATAGATTTCGTGTCTTCAGTTGCCCACTTATAGAGGCACCATTGCAGAGTAATGTTTTTACTACTACATTACTACACACATATAAAGAGCCTCTGATTCAGAGGCAACATCCACACATTACTACACACATATAATCTGATTCAGAGGCAACATTCACACATTACTACACACATATAAAGAGCCTCTGATTCAGAGGCAACATCCACACATTACTACACACACATAAAGAGCCTCTGATTCAGAGGCAACATCCACACATTACTACACACATATAATCTGATTCAGAGGCAACATCCACACATTACTACACACATATAATCTGATTCAGAGGCAACATCCACACATTACTACACACATATAATCTGATTCAGAGGCAACATCCACATACTGTGGAGCTTTTTGAGCAGTTTTCATTAGAACTGATCCAAATGGTCAAAAAAATGTCCCGACGCAGCACACTTGGCTCTTGGTTTGCTCCGATTGCAGTTTCAGATAATTAGATTCTATTCGATCAAGTTTAAGTCTTGCTAAATCCTGGGTGTAAATTCTGGCAAATACCAAAACGACACAATTGTCAGAGGTCATAAACATTTTCCAGCTACATCTCTGGAGACTTTGGTGGAGTTTGGGACGAGGGTGAGCACAAAATGGAATTTGACAGTGTGGACAAAAGTAAAAACATGAACAAGAATACATTTTTGAGCAAGGTCCCCTAAGCATTTCACACAACAACGCATGGAGATGTTATAGATCAGGATAAAGTGGGACAGATAAATACATTTCAGCTGGATACAATTGGTAGCCTATGATGTTAAAATAATAAACAGGTCATACACGGAGAGAGTAAGAGGTATGTTTAAAGTGGTTTGGCTTCTGAAATGACTGTGATAATGTAAGTGAGAGAAGTGGCAATTTACCCATGAAACAATACAGGGGCAAACACGCCATAAAAGCCCATTTGGATCAACAGTGCAATGCAATATGATACACTTTGCACTAGCTAATATATCCAATCACAGAAACACATTGAGACACACAAGCGTGATAATGTTCAATAATTTGCCACCAAAACAGCAGCCCCATACGCAACAAACTGCGATGCACTGTGTGTCCTGACACCTTTCCATCAGAATTACCATGAATTTTTTTATCAATTTTAGCTACAGTAGCTTGTCTGTTAGATCAGACCACACAGACCAGCCTTCGCTCCCTACGTGCATCAATGAGCCTTGGCCGCCCATGACCCTGTTTCCGGTTCACCGCTTGTCTTTTCTTGGACCTATTTTTGTAGGTACTGACCACTGCAGACCGGGAACACCCCACAAGACTTGCAGTTTTGGAGATGCTCTGACCCAGTAGTCTAACATTCACAATTTGGCCCTTGTCAAACACGTTCAAATCCTTACACTTTTTTGTTTCTTGCTTCTAACACATCAACTTTGAGGACAAAATGAAGAAACAGGAAAAATGGGCAAGTGTAAGGATTTGAGCTTACCAGTTAATGCTGGTTCTGATAGGTGTCAGAACAGTGCATCACAGTTTGTTGTGTATGGGGCTGCTGTTTTGGCAGCAAAAGGAGGACCTATGCAATATTAGGCATGTGGTCATATTGTTATGGCTGATCGGTGTACTGTATATATTTTATGTTTTTTATTTCAGATGAGTGGGTTCCTCATTTGAAGACTGTTCAGAACCTTATTTGTACATCATGCCTGCCTATTTCAAAGAATGTGGCCATTTCTACTGCAGATTTACAGACAATAAGTGTATTAGCAGCTCTGCAAAATGTTCTACAACAAATAGCCTCACAAAAGTGATTTTGTTGAAAAAGGCAATAACGTGTGAGCTGACCAGCTTCTTGTACAACATCTTATTCAATAAAGAGCCGTCATGGGGACACTTTTACATAGAATCACCACTGACGGATTATCTTTGTCAAAGGATTTGAAGCCCTGTTATTTGTTTACTGGAAATTGGCTGCAGTAATGAGCTGGAAAAAGCAAACACACAAGTGTAAGTGACTCTTGAGACATCAAACACTGTGGAGCACTAGGGATATTGACACTTAAATGAAATTATATATCGTTAGTAATTTTTGCTAATTCATGGGGGTGACTTTTGATGGATTTTGGCATTTCGTAGAACTAAAAAACAACTGTAAAGATGATTGAAACACTTCACTATACCTGCAATATTATTTTGCTTATCCGTTTGTATGTGCAAAGTATTGGGCTACATATACAACAATGTTCCTACAGTCACGTTTCATCATTGTCTTTTGATTATAATACCACAGTAGACCAGAGAGTAACTATTATCCTACGTTGTAACACAGGTGTGCAACCTTACGGAGCACAAATAATCAGGTCACAGTTTTTTGTTTTTCAACTGGGAGGAAACGCAAGTGACAAGTACAATTTAGACAGAAGTATCACTGCTCCAGTCATTGTTACCAGGGCAGAATGTAATCCACTCTGTAGCTCAAGGTGGTTCCTACATGATGCATCATCTTACCAGTATCTGGAACGAGGCGCACATGTTGGGGAACACAAGGACTGTATGTGATGGCAAACTGTAAGCCATTCTTGCATGTCCTCCCTGGCAGATGTTTACAGATCAGAATGTGACCTCATATACGGACCACACTACATTGTAGGCTACCTTAGTGAGAATTCAACGTTCCTTTAGAGTTTACTTCAAGAATCTAATTTCATCCAAAATGTGCTTGAGTTGTTCTTCTTTTTTTGTGATATTAAAAATAGGGACTAATAATATTTTTATTCCTTTGTTATTGCTTTGGGAATATTGTCAACGTGAAAATTTGGAATGATTTTCTCAATAGAGTGTGCTGTGGAAATTATGACTTGGACTCCTGCTGGTACATAGAAAGCCACAGGTACATAGAAATGTAGGCACGCATAACGGTAAGTCGCATTGGATTAAAATGTCTAAATGGCATAAAATTACTTTTGACAGAATATCTCCAAAAAAAATAATTGAGCGGACGATGTGTGAATCTGACAAAAGGTTAACTCATTACTCTTCTCACATTAAAGTCAATTTTATGCAACTTTGACCTTTGTGGATATTTCGGTCCGCTGTGCAACACCAACGCTCAGTGTAAAACTGTCATTTTCCCTGAAAACATTTTGGTGGGAAAACAAATGAGGCTCTGAAGTGAATGCTACAGAATACAAAGTGTTCTTGGGTCAAACATGGTGGCAGTTTGCTACAGACAGTGCATCACTATTACGTGTTAATAAACAGGGAGAAACAAATTCTCTGACAGTGATGGGCACCATGTAGCTGAGCACAAATGCTCTCTGGCCTTAACACACGTCCTCCAGGCATTAAGCATAAGATCACTTAAACAGCGGGTGTTGTGGCTTTCACAGAGGACTTGTGGACAAACCTTGGACACATTATTAATGAAGGAGGGACACACAAAAGAGAGAAAAGTAAAAAACAGAAAAAAGGCCCTGAGAGTAGAAACGATACAAGAATTTGCATAAAATGTATTGAAGAGTAAGAAAAAATAAGGCCATTTGAAATAAAAAATAGTAATTGTATAAATGAGAAATACAGTGAATTGAGCAGTGTTTATTTTCCCAGATAGTTTGTAAGAAACACTGAGTCTGGTGGGTGGGACAGTGGTGAGCTGGCAGTCAGAACATGCTCGAGGTCTGTATTCAAAATATTCTTTCATTAAAAAGAGAGCGTGTGTGGCGGCATGTCTGTGACTCATGATGGACAGGAGGATAACCAGGGCTCTGACTCATTACACAAGTGGATTACATCACCAAAGCCTCCATGTTCTACTCTGAGTCATTTACTGTACCAACATAAAATTATTTTGAATTATTGTTACAAAAATGCTATAGAGATATTATAACAGGCTTGCACATGTGTCGAAAATGAACTATATGCTGAAGACGCTTAAGGCTTATTGTATTTTAGTGACAATACAGAAGCAGGAAACGATGACAGACAAAACACAAAACCAATGTTTATACAATTTTTGTAGAGGACAAAATTACCCCGTAACTGGTACTGTAGATGCAATCTATGAAAACAACATTTGGATACTGTTTGGATAACTCAATGCTTAATTTTCTTTTCTGTCCAGTAATTGACAGGAGGTGTGCAAGAGAGATATGTCATTTTCTCCCCTCAGACCCTTGACAGGTGATAATGTTCCATTTCGAGTGGATAATTCAGAGGTAATCTGTCCTGTCGAGATCATCATTGTGCACTGCTCGAGGTCTGATAACTGAGGATAATGGGATTAGGGCTTCACAAGGCCCTGATTGAATTAGGACAAAATAACTGAGGTAGATAATCTTAGGTTAGCATGCCAAAGGGGTAGTTACATGGTTAGGCATTAACATTTTTGTTATTCCTCACTTAATGCTTTTTATTGACTGGAACCCAATGTGCATGTACTGCAGTTTGTTGATCCTACACTTGATTTGTAAAGATATTGGTTCTTGAAACATCTGCAAGGTGTTTAGTTTATAACTATTATTCATGCGTGATTAGCCATGCTACCTTAAACTGACAACACTGTGGTTGTGTTTTGTTTAAGTTAGACTGTTAAAACAACTTTTGTTAACAGTCCACTCTCCAAATAAAATAAAACACACAACATGCTTACTAAGTGGTCAAATTGATTTTCTTCCTCTAAAATGACTATCTAATGCAGACTACATATTAACTATGTAGTACTGGAATTAAATGTTGTCTGTCTTCATTCTAAAAGATTAGATTGTGAAACAACCTATACAAACAACTGTGTTATATTTTAATTGTGAATCAACCTATACCAATGTTATGATTCCATTGTGAATTAACCTATGCCACTGTTATGATTCCATTGTGAATCAACCTATATTAATGTTATGATTCAATTGTGAATGAACCTATACAACTGTTATGATTCCATTGTGAATCAACCTATACAATTGTTATGAATACATTGCGAATCAAACTATGCCACTGTGTAATTATTCTATTGCGAATCAACCTATACCACTGTGTAAAGATTCTACACACTAACACTAACACTTCAGCCTATCATAAACATGAACAAGCTGTGTTACATGTGCCGCTTGTCTCTCCAATATACAGTAAATATACAGTAAATCTAACCTGCTGATTGATAAAATGAAATTGGTACATATTGCAAGGTTTGGCAGCTACAAAACACCATGGTAACCATCGTTCATCTACCTTTATGTCTGTGTTAGTGTTAGCCAGACCTAGGGCTGTTCAACCTAAATTCTGTAATCGTATTTGGACCAGGAAGTGGAACGGCAGAATGGTGATAGTGTCTCAGTTACAACAACGGCCTGGGGAGATAGTGGGGGGAAGGAATGAGTGAGCCAATTAAAAGCTGGGAATGATTAGGTCACCATGATATTATGGGTTAACAGCTGTATTCTTATGAATAGTACCATGGGATCTTTACTGACCACAGAGTCAGGACACCCGTTTAATGTCCCAGCGAAAGATTGTACCCTACGCAGGGCAGATGTCCCATCACTGCCCTTGGGCATTGGAAATGATCTTTAGAGAAGATGGAAGAGTGCCCCCTACTGGCCTTCCAACACTACTTCAAGCAGCACTGGTCTCCCATCCAGGGACTAACCAGGCTTTGAAAAATGAATGGCTAGTGACTCTGAACAAATTTGTCAGTAGGCTTGTGGGTGTCAAAGCTGAACACAATCCTACTGACCTGAATCCTTCCAATCAGAATGACTTGTTTGGAGCTCAACGGTTTTGGGGTAATATGGACAATTAGTGACTGTCTGATGCAGAACCGTTTCCTTAGATCAAACACCGGATTCAACCCACTCTATCCTCCGTCATGAATGACTTACTGGCTATTGGATGATTTAATAAAGTCAGAAGGACACAGTAAAAAGGTTGTTTCAAACATACACTTACACACTAATTGCTTGATCGTTCAGCTTCTGGCATGGGTATCTGCATATGCAATTTCGTGACAACTGCCTGTGTATTTTTTTTATTAATTGATTGGAAATACGACCAAATTAAAGCTGACAGTCTGCACTTCAACACCAGGGTCAATATGTTTCATTTGAATTCCAACGTGCTGGGATACAGAGTTGAAAAAAACCCAAAATGGGTCACTTTCCAAAATATTTGGAAATGCCAGTACTTTAGAGACTGCAGGTTTATTTCCAAAAGTTCTGACCTTTGGTTCTGATCTTTGGAACAACTTAACGACAAATGCCAGATGATTTGACCAGGAACATGCATTGTAAGAGCCTATCAGACATGTCCATTCACATTTCAGTCAATAAACAGATGCTCATATCCAGAGCAAATGATGGTGATTGTGAAGTAATAAAATCATTGATGAAAACCTAGGTCTTCCACTTTTTTGAGCATGCGGTAAGTTGCTGTGACATCGAAGAACAACAACCGTGAATTTGAAAAGAGTAAAAAATAAACATATCCTCACTCGTTCCACATCGTCTCTGACTGACCTCAGCTAATCCCCAACCTCTGCCGCCCCTTACGATGAATCTAGAGAAGTAGTCTATGGCTCCGATCGCCTAATATGAGGGTCATCAGTGGCAGAGGGTGGTCAGTGCCCTAATGAACTGATTAGTTTAATGTGCCAATTATTCAGGTCAATTATCATGACATCATCATTCAGCCATTACCTGTTTCCATTCTGTTAAACCGTTCACACCTGTTCTTCATTCCTTAATCAGCACATGTATTTCAGTTCCTGGGCTTGTTAGGTTGGTTGTCGGTTATTGTCTGTGTTTGGTGTGTATGCTATTTTGTCTTTCCTAGTGCATTTTTGTCTAGGAAGACGCTTACTGTAGTTGTTCAGTTAATGTTTGGGATAATGCATTTTGCACGAGGGCCGTATTGTGCACCTTTACATTCTGTTTAATAGTGTTTGTTTCAGTGTTCATCTGTCGCCCTGTAACGCCATGGAGGAATAGGAGACAAATGCAAATAACAAGGTTTATTTCTCCAAAAGATTCCAGGCAACAACTTTAGAAAATATTGCAGGCAGGCTTGACAGGAGTAACACAGGTCACAGAAAAAAATAATCGACATAGAATGCACATTCTGAAGAGCTGAAATACCACACTGATCAGATTGGATCGAATGCACCTGTGTGCGTAATCAAACGCTCAGGTCCGTAGAGATGAGGTAGCATGCCACTCTACACATGAGGGTAATGCACCTGTGTGCGGAAAAATCCTTGCATAAGGAAATGGGCAGCATCCTAACTGATACAACAAAAAAGCATAGTATGTACAACAGCCTGGTTAAGACAATAAGTAGCATACATTTATACAGAACAAAAGCACCTATATGCGCAATAGCATGAAAAAGATAATAGGATAATAGGATGCATACTCTTAACAACAAACTAAAAAGCTCTGGAGTGCGTAGTAGAACTACTACCCTAATGTATATGATAAAGGCCGATAATGTATGTGAGGGAGGCCACCCCCCTAGTACTCCGGGGATGCGGAGTGCCGAATAGGAGAGGCAGCAGGGGCGGTTGTGACAGTACCCCCTTGTCGAGAAGCAGCTCCAGCCCCTGAGGATGGAAGAGAGCACTAATGGCCCCACGGACATGGATGTAGACGATGGAAGTCCCGTCAAAGGTAGGGGTCCAAGATGTCCCGTGTGGACACCCAGCTCCTTTCTTTGGGACCATAGCCCTTCCAGTCCACCAGGTATATAAGTGGCCATTCCACCTCTGGGAATCCAACAGGAAACGGACCGCGTATACAGTCTCCCCCTCGATGGTCAATGGAATGGGAGGAGCCTCGCCATGTACATTATCATCCAGGGGACCCCGAACCGCCGGTCTGAGAAGGGAGACGTGGAAAGAAGGTGAGATGCTCATGTGAGAGGGAAGCAGAAAGGTGTAAGTCACAACAGGGACAGGACCCAAGAAATGAGGAGACAGTTTCCTGCAAGGGGTGCGGAGTGTCCTGAGTAGACACCCAGACTCTGTCCACAGGTTGGAAAGAGGGCGCTTTGCTATGGTGTTGATCTGCGTGCAGCCAGTAGCGTCGAACAGTGTGTTGGAGGCATGTATGGGAGGCAGACCACATCGCTTCAGCCCGTTGAAACTACGGCGGGGATCAGAGCGGTGCTGGGGTGCCACGGTGGGTTGGAACCCTGGAACATATTAAAAAAGGCATTAGTGCCGTGGCCGTGTGTCAAAGGGAGTTCTGGGCATACTCGACCCACAGCAGGATATCAGACCAATCCCCAGGCCGATCCCGACAATACCACCTGAGGAATCTTCCTATCTCCTGGTTCGCCCTCTCCACCTGACCATTGGACTGAGGGTGATAACCGGATGTAAGGCTGATGGTCACCGCCAGCCGTTCCATGAACGACTTCCATACTCGTGAGGTGATTTGGGGACCCTGGTCTGCTACAATGTCCTTAGGCAGGCCATAGATCCTGAAAACAAAGGTGAACAAGGCCTCCGCACTCTGTAATTCAGTTGTCAGTCCAGGTAATGTAATTAGTCTACAAGATTTGGAGAACCTATCTATGGCCACCAACACCGTAGTGTACCCGTTGGAAACAGGTAGGTTGGTGATGGAATTTACCGATAAATGTGACCATGGTCTCTGCGGAATGGGTAGAGGTCGTAGCTTACCAAACGGAAGGTTTCCGGGTCTGGTACTCTGTGCGCATGAAGCGCAGGAGGTAACATAACAATGCACATCCTGGGACATGGGCAGCCACCAGTACTTCATCTGGAGAGCTCGTAGGGTGCGCATAATTCCGGGATGGCCTGAGGAAGGTGATGTATGTGCCCAAACCAGTAGTCGATCCCTATAATCAACTGGAACATATAGAAGTCCCTGGGGACAGTTAAGAGGTGGTGGGTCTTTTACCAGTTCTTGCCGGATCTCCTCATCCACTTCCCACTGAATGGGGTGACTATGAGTGCTGGCGGAATCACTGGGGTCTCTGTTACGCACCATTTCTCCTCATCAAAGATGCGCAATAACCCGTCAGCTTTCCCATTTTTGTTGCCTGGATGATAGGAGAGGTTGAAATCAAAACAGGTTCAAAACAATGCCCACCGTGCTTGGTGAGAGTTGAGCCTCCTAGCCGCCTTCAGATATTCCAAATTTCGATGATCCGTCTACACCAGGAATGGATGTTTGTCCCCCTCCAGCCAGTATCTCCATCGTTTAAGGGCCTCCACTACTGCCAGGAGCTTCTGATCTCCCATGTCATAGTTCAGCTCGGCCCGGCATA
The DNA here is from genome assembly GCA_016801145.1 of Umbra pygmaea. Taxonomy (NCBI): domain Eukaryota; kingdom Metazoa; phylum Chordata; class Actinopteri; order Esociformes; family Umbridae; genus Umbra; species Umbra pygmaea. The sequence continues at coordinate 12,819 of JACXGM010021481.1, forward strand.
GTTCAGCTCGGTGTGCTTTCTTTTCCAGTTTCCTGGAAAAGAAAGCACACGGGTACAACTTGGAGGGGTTACCTTGTCTCTGTGAAAACATTGCACCGATGCCAACTTCAGAGCCATCCACCTCCACGAAGAAAGAAATCGTGTCTGGGTCAGGGTGTTTCAGTATGGGTGCGGTTGTAAACCGTTCTTTCAGGGCCTGGAAAGCCCCTCGGCCTCGGTGTTCCAGAGAAGGTGACAAGGTCCCCCTTTTAGCAGAGCAGTCAATGGCAGCTACCAAACTAAAGGATAATATGAAACGGCAGTAGTAATTGGCAAAACCAAGGAATCTATGGATATCCTTCACTGTGGTAGGAACAGGCCAGGACCTCACAGCATCCACCTTGTCGACCTCCATCTCAATCCCCTTATCTGTGATAGTGTACCCCAGGAAGGAGACAGAGGGTTTATGGAATTTACATTTATCAGCGAATGTCTTGAACATGCAGATCATATGTGGGGGAAAAGATCATAATGTCATCAATATACACAATGACAGTACGCCAGAGCAGGTCCCTGAATATTTCATTTACGAATGCTTGGAACACAGAAGGGGCGTTAGACAGACCGTATGGCATCACAAGATATTCATAATGTCCTGACGTAGTGCTTGAAGGCCGTCTTCCATAGTAAAGTACCTAGTGCCATGCATCATCTCAACAGCAGTGTGTATTAACGGCAAGGGGTATCTGTACTTTACCGTGATTTTGTTTAGGGCATAGTAATATATGTATGGTTGAGCCCCCATCCTTATTCTTGACAAAGTTGAAGCTGGAGGAGAGGGGAGGTCGATGGCCTGATTTGCCCTTGAGCAAGGGAGTCCTGAACATAAGTCTTCATAGTCTCGGTTTCTGAATAGGAATAGGAAAGAGGGTATACATGGCTCTGTGGTAACTCCACACCTTGATGAAGCTTGATGGCACAGTCTCAATGGTGGTGTGGCGGAAGATGCATGGCCCGAGTCTTGGAGAAGGCTTCTCTCAAGTCCTATATATATATATTTTTTTATTAAGGTCCCCATTAGCAGCCCATTTAATTGCAGCTAGTCTTCCTGGGGTCCTCAGTGATACACTGTGATACACTGTGGAAACAACAGAGGACACGTTCACATTAGTCTCCAAGCTTTCAATGGTGGTTGTGTGGATGAACATCGGGCTACACCTCCCCTTACACTCAACAGACCATTTGACAATGCTCCTTTCTTTCCAGATGGGGTCATGCTTCACCAACCACGGCATGCCCAGTATGACACGATACGCAGGGGATGGGATGATCAGAAAATCTTTTCTATTAATTAATTACCGCTGCCAATGGGGCGGCTGTCCACTGCCAGCACAGGAATAGGTACCGACAAACCCTCCACTGGGATGTTCCAGGTCTGAACCAGGTTCTCATCCATAAACTTACCCACTGCTTCAGAATCAGAGCTACAATAGGACTAGTAGTGGGATATTCAACAACCCCTAAATCCAACGTAAACACATTCCTGAATAAGGCTAGACCAGAGATTGTTAGTCCTACCTTAGGGCTGTAGAGGAGATCTCGCTTTAAGGCATGGAGTACCTCGGATGTTCGAGCATTGCGCCAGGAGGTGCCCTTCCTCGCCACAATATAGACAAAGACCCAGTCGGATGTGTCTGCTCCTCTCGGCGGAAGTGAGACAGGTGGAGTCCATCGCCATAGGTTCCTCCCTGGAGGTGCTCACTGGAGATACAGAGGTGCGCCCCATAGGCCTCTTCCTGGCTCACAACAGGCAACCCAATTTGGTTGTCATGGTAATGAGTTGGTTTAGAGTCACCTGATCGTCCCGACAGGCCAATTCAACCTTCACCACCTCACACAGACCCTCCCGGAATAAGGAGAGAAGCGCTGTCTCATTTAATCCACTCGCTTAACCCATGGTTCGGTTCGTATCACGGTTTTAGGATCACAGTTTTCGGTTCTGTACTGTTCTTGTTATTTTTTCTTTTAATTTTAACACTCCAGAAATATACTCCATCATATAATATATAGCTTAATTATCCACAATTTAGGATACAGTATTAAAAGATAGTTATATCATGTAATCATGCATGAACAAAATTTGAATCATTACAGAATAACAATTAAAATAACTTGCATTTATCAAACTTCCAACTTCAGTGTAGCTCTTACAAAAATACACGTGGTGTGACCTTGCAGTACTCCCCACTCTACCGTTGAGGAGCAATCGGCTGCGCTCGCGGCATCTCAAAATCTGAAGAAAATCTTTTAAACTGACCTTTGTCGATCTGAAATTAAGACAGGTTCAGGAACTGTATGGCCTATTTTTTGCTTGAAATGTTTTCAGAAACACATTTCAGTGAACTATTTTTGTAAAATATGAGACTGTATTCAGAAAGCCAATAGAGTCTGTTTTGAAATTCGGGAGCAGCCAGACCCACTTGACACGTTTGTCCAATCAGCTGACATGTGTTGCTTTTGTCACGCTCATCCCGCTCGTCATTTCTGGTAAGTGTTTTAACTTAGGTGTTGAAAGTGTTCACAACAGCAGTAAGTGGTTTGTGCACATTAGAAGTGTACCGATGAACCGTGTGACGCACACACGCACCAAACCGAGACAAGCGAACCGAATGGTTCGGATGTTTTTTCATGAACAGTGCCACCCCTAGTCAAGGCCGAGATAACGGTGGCGATTTTGGCCATCAGTGAGGTGGCGGCTGGCTCTACGTGTGAAGTAGAGCTCATACTGGAGAAGGAAGCTACGACAGCCCTCAGGGGGTCCATCATAACGCTCTGGAAGAGCAAGATCCACTCCACTCGAGGCACTAACTGGGGCAGGAACGGACATACTGGTAGGTTGACGGGGAGATGGTGAAGCCCCTGTCGTGTCCAAAAGCCTGAGCCGTTGTAAGACCTCATCCATCGCGGTTTCTAGGTTGGCCAGCTGATTGCGGTGTTGTTGGAGCATCCTGTCATGCTTGCTCAGAGGGTCCGAGAGAGAAACCCTCCTTGTCTGCTTTCTCCATGTTGGTCAATTGTTCTGTAACGCCTTGAAGGAATAGGAGACAAATGCAAATAATGGAGGTTTATTTCTCCAAAAGATTCCCGGCAGTAAATTTAGAAAATATTGCAGGCAGGTTTGACAGGACTAACACAGGTCAAAGAAAACAATAATCGTCACAGGGGCATTAAAAAGAGAATGCTAAACTATTGTCGATTCACTTGGAACTGCTAAAATGTTGACATTGGAAAATCTAGTTTGTATAGATAAATGTGTTGCCTCTCAACAGTGTATCAAATAAAGGCTTTCATGTTGAGTAAGCAGTGTGATGATAACAATCAGACCTGCTTGGCAACACATGCTTGGAGGAAGCATGTGATAGATATTCAACAAGGTGACAAGGTCAAAAACAGAGGTATACCCCAAAAAAACAGGCCATTGTAGAATAGTTACAGTAGGCTAGTCCAGAGGTTTTTAACCCATGTGCTGCAGCACACTTGTGTGCCGTGAGAACTCCCCGAGTGAGTCGTAATATTTCTCTAATTCTGTTATTTTTTAGGGGGCAATTTATGCAGCGCTTTGTTCATAAAGCTCTTTTCACTCTTCAGTGAGGATTTCCCAAGCTGATGCACTGGAGACAATCTGTCTCACATCACGCGGTCAGATCATGTTCAGCCTCTGATCTGATTGGATAGTGATGCAATTATGGTTGCACGTGCAGTTGACAAGCTCACACATCTATGTTTCTGAAAACCATGTGTTTGTTTCCAAATGTCAAGCAACATCTTATATAAAACGATGCTACTTTCTGCCGTTTATTCGCACAGGTATTTTGATAAACAATGTCCAAAATCATCTTATTCTATTAAATTTCAAACTAAAAAAATATTTTTTCAACAAGTACAGTTTGGACAGCATATAGGGAGAATGGACGAGGCAAGGGATTGCATATGAAGGTAGGACGTTTTCACTTTGGGTAATCACCGTAATACTCAGCTATATTTATAACATCTATCTTTGGGTAATCACCGTAATACTCGGCTATATTTATAACATCTATCTTTGGGTAATCACCATAATACTCAGCTATTTTTATAACATCTATCTTTGGGTGATCACCGTAATACTCAGCTATATTTATAACATCTATCTTTGGGTAATCACCGTGATACTCGGCTATATTTATAACATCTATCTTTGGGTAATCACCGTAATACTCAGCTATATTTATAACATCTATCTTTGGGTAATCACCGTAATACTCTGCTATATTTATAACATCTATCTTTGGGTAATCACCGTAATACTCAGCTATATTTATAACATCTATCTTTGGGTAATCACCGTAATACTCTGCTATATTTATAACATCTATCTTTGGGTAATCACCGTAA